>CM046361.1:22043077-22090035 GCA_025413025.1 Ficus hispida
AGGATAAAATCATTATAAAATTAACTTTTTTTTATATCAATAAAAATGATAATTTTTAAATAATTAACTAATCCAACTAAATTTTTTTTTTCCAACCAAAAGCACCCTAATCATTACTTGACAAGAAAAATTTATACAAAAATATTCCACAACGCAGAAAATTAACAACAAAAACTGAGATTCTCCATTTATTATTAAGTCAATTTCTTACAACAGAAGTACAAGATCATGGTTTCAAACAAAAAGCTCACACGGATTAGGCAGAAATTGAAAATCAACCCCTAATTGACAAGCGTAAAGGAGGTCAAGTTCCTGAAGTGTTGCCATTCCTTCTCCCAAACGACGGCCTCGTAGCGCTCGGCGGCCTTCTTGTTTGTGACGGCGAGGATGAGGCGGTAGTTCGTGCCGGCGACGACCTGCGTCTCGCCGCTGACGATCCTCTTCAGTTTCAAGCTCGCCTTCGACTGTTTGTTGTGCTCGGAGACGGCGAAATTTGCGATCTCCTTCACGTGAGGGGCGTTCAGGTCCTTGATCGTGTCCACCCGCCGATGAGCGGTCCGGTCCGATTGGCCGCGAGAGGGACGACGAGGACTGCGAGGATCACGAGGAAGCAGTGAGGACGCATCTGAGCCATTGAACTTGCCGAAGAAGTTTTTGATGATCGGTTTTCTTGAGATAAGAGAGAAAAGAGAGAGAATGTGGATTTTGGAAATAGAGAGACTGTGGTTGTTTGGCTGTTCGGCAATGCTGGGAATTTATAGCGGCTGGTTGTGACGTGGATAATGGGCAGCGGTTGTAGTGTTGCCCCTTGAGTTTGCGGATATTACGGAGGGACCACTAAGAATGATTATTATTTTTTTAATAACACTAAAGAATGAATTGACCTGAAGTCAACAAATAAAAAAGTGGGGATTTTTTTTAATTAGTAACCGTAGATTTTGTTTTTTTTTTTTTTTCAAGGTAGAAAGGGGGGATTTTTTTAATAAATAACTGTAGATTTTGTTAAGGTAGAAAGGTCGGATTTTTAGATTAAAAAAAAAAGGAAAGGGGGGATTTTTTTTTTAATCAATTACTGTGGATTTTGTTTTTTTAAATGTAGAAAGGGGGAATTTTTTTTTAATCAATAACTGTGGATTTTGTTTTTTTTAAAGGTAGAAAAGGGGGAATTTTTTTTAATCAATAACTGTAGATTTTGTTAAAGGTGGAAAGGGAGGATTTTTAGTTTAAAAAGAAAGAAAGGGGGGATTTTTAATCAATAACTGTGGATTTTGTTTTTTTAAAGGCAGAAAGTGGGGATTTTTTTTAATTAGTAACTGTGGATTTTGTTTTTTTAAAGGTGGAAAGGGGGATTTACTTGCCGACAGAAAATTCCTTCAAAAAAAAAAAAAGAGATAGAAAATTCCTTTAAAAAGAAAAAGGACAGGAGAATGTGTTTTTTAAAGGTGAAAGGGGGATTTTACTTGCGGACAGAAAATTCCTTCGAAAAAAAAAAAGAAAGGGGGCAGAAATTCCCTTAAAAAAAGAAAAAAGGGGACAGGAAATGGAGACTTTTGAGAGCGGGTGTGTGCCCTAGTTTTGAAGATATTTACGGTTGAACCAGTAACTGTAAACGGGGTAATTACGTGTTAAGGAATGTAAAGTAAAACTAGAGAGGCCGCGTTTCTGGCCGACCTTTGGCGTGAGTGTGTCCAATACACCTTCATTGAAAGTGGCTTCTGAGCTCTGTTGGGCTGTTTTGTAACGTTTAGGTCGATTACGTGGAGCCCAAGTCAAGCACTTTACGAAGGATTTGGGTTTTGTTTTTGGGGGATTTGCAAGAATGGCCGAAATGGGGCGCCTCCTTATAATTCTGCCCAAGAGTAAAGTTGATAATTTCAGATCTGCCGGAACCGGCCTCATCGGAAACGCGAGAGCGGAGGTTGGCGTAGATCTCGCTATACGGCCAAAACTTCCATGGAGATGGAATCCGGTAGTAGCGATGGGATCCGAGACCGGATCCGTGGAGAGTCGCCGAGATCGGACTACATGCCGCTCTCCTCAAGCTCCGTCATCGTGGCGGCGGAGAGACAAATCGATTGCGCCATTAACGAGCTCGGAGAGACAAACCGCACATTCCACGCCTCCCTTGAAATCCTCGGCGCGATAAATCACCACGGGTAGGGATCGGAGAACTGAAGGCTCGAGACCTCTCCGAAGAGTAGCGACGGTCGGGTCTCGACCTGCGAGGACGAGGACGAAACGGCGCCATCACCGGCGTGATTACTGTTCACCTCCCAAGAGGATGAGATGTGCAAGAAGAGCACCAGTGGAGAGAGAGAGAGCGATGTGAGAGAAAGAGAGAGATGAGAGAGAGAATTGAATAGAGGACTGCGATTGTGAGAGAGAGAGTTCTAGAGAGAGAATTGAAGAGTGAGAAATTTTCTTATTTCTTTAAAAAATATTATTTTCATTTATAGTTAATTTAATGTTTTTTTATTATTTTATATAAAAAAATTTCTATTTACATGTGTGTGTATGAGTATGGTGAACGGGTTTTAAAGTAATTTTATTATAAGGTTAAAATATAATAAGAATCTTTAATGATTTTATGGGGGTATTTTATAGATATTGGGGGGTAAATAAAAATTCTTTTTGTATAATTGTCCATTACATTTATGTTTGATCCTTGAGTTTATTTTAAATTCAATTATATTTTATGATTAGATTTTTATTTTTTATTTTTTTAAAATTAACAAAAATTATTATTAATTTTTAAAAAATATAAAAAAATTATTTTTATAAAATCAAAAATTTCAGTTTAAAAATTTAATTTCATTTTAAACATAACTCGAATACTAAACGTA
This sequence comes from Ficus hispida, assembly GCA_025413025.1. Classification (NCBI taxonomy): domain Eukaryota; kingdom Viridiplantae; phylum Streptophyta; class Magnoliopsida; order Rosales; family Moraceae; genus Ficus; species Ficus hispida. The sequence goes on from CM046361.1 coordinate 22,045,921, forward strand.
CCCTCATTTGATCTTTAGCATGCATTTGATTGATATGTTTAAATTAAAATACTTAGATTAAATCATTTGATTTATCAAAAACTAGTTACAAAATTAGTTAATTAAAAAAAAAAGAGTAAAAAAAGAACTGAAATTTTAATGTTGGAATGGATTTACCAATATAAGCTTAGCCTACTTATTTATTTGTTTTATTTATATATTTTATTTTTTAATCATAAAAGAGCAAAAGTGTGTTACTGTTTTCGTCCAACCTCATCTTTGATCACGTGTTCCTCCTTCATCTTCTTTTCCTCCCTCCATTTGCTTTCCAAAAGGCCGCTCGCTAACGACTCACTTTCCTTTTTTTTTTTTTCTCTTTGCTTTCATTCATTTCTTTTTTCCCTTTATCCTTAATAAAACAAATCTTCTCAAATATATTCATATTCAAACATTTTTTTATTAGGCATCTTTCAACTCTAATATATTTTTTTAATAAAAAAAACTCAAATCAATTTTTTAATTTTTATTTATTTTATTTGTCTATTCTGTACACGTATGTCAAGTGCTGTTCAACAAATATTTAAAAAAAAGATCAATACATATATTATCAAATTAGAATCATGATTTTAAAAAATTTTCAAAAACAAGTTTGTTTGTAAAATTGAACAAAAAAAAAATGATTATGTTGTCTTGACCAAAAAAAAAAAAAACCGTAATTCTAATTTAAGAAACAAGAAAAAATAAAAAAAGATTTCGTTCTAACAAAAAGACTCCAATTATATTATTTATATTAGCTATCCAAAAAGATTTGGTCCTAAAAAAAAATTTCGTTTACCCAGATATTTTTTTCCCTAAAAAACTGATCATCTATATTTTAGTATTTGTTGTCAATATCATATTGATTAGATCAATATATTATGAAACTATATTGGGTGAATATGTTTTTTTTTTACTCAATGATACAGTCAATATGGTAGTGATCATGATAAAACCTAGGATAAATTTTCTAACGAGCGCTTGATAGGAATCTCCACATGGCATTCTCTTCGTGTTTCTGGTAGCAAAATTTCCAATCCATTGGGATTGAGGACATGTGGGCACCAGATTAGCACACCTCCATAACTGCAAGATGGATTGAGCTCGGTTGGATCTGGTTACTACCCAACATCAATACACCTATAAATACAGAGCTGCTAATAAAGCTCACTAAGACATATTGGACACCTTTATCTACCATTAGTTTGCTACTATTACTGCCTTCTTACCACCAACTTAAGTATTGAAGAGTTGTAAGTGGTCACCTCACTAGTGTCCCCTTAATAGAACGCTCTTTTTTACTTTCCTTGCAGGCTTATCAAGCGGAGTACTTGCCCAACCACCGTGTATAATTGCATGTAGCATTGTGCAAAAAAATTTAAAATTTGAATTCATTCCACTTAGTTGCCAAACTTTTCACTACTTTTCAAACAATAGTACTGATGGTAAATAAATATGGCATAATGTAGTGTCTATTTTAAGACAAACAAAAATCAAACAGTGTAATATAGGGTGTACCAAAGACGCCCATAAAGTATTCTTACGTTGAAGAAAACTATGTACTCATACGACATAATTGGTACGTATGCTACTTCATTAGACAAGAAGCAAAGAAATCTGTTCTCCGAATTGTCAGACACAACAATCCATGCACTCTTTAAAAAGCACACCACATACAAACTCTCCTACACAATGATTGAACTATCTCAATTTCAAAAGCAAACATTCCATATTTCGAAGTAAATTAAACTTGCATTGAGGGTTGTTTTCATTTATCTTTGACCCCCAAATCCTTACAACAAAGTGGCTCAAATTTCAGATCTCTCATGGAAAGTTCTATGAAAGATCAGCTGTTTCCTCAACGTCCCCGGAGATATTAACGGCAGATGTATCACCCTTGAGAGTCGAGGTAGCAGGATTACGCTGAATGATCTCCCTAAGGGGTTCACCTTCAAGAACACTCAAAGCTTCAGACATGGTGGGTCTGTTAACTGATCCTGCATGGGTACACTCCAATGCCAAGTTGAGGATGTCGAGAGCTTGTTTTTGATTATACTTCTTCAACCTATGATCTACCAAGTCTTTGAGCTTTGATTCCTTGTTTAACTTATGGGCCTGCATTAAATCAGCAGTATAATTTTGAAAACTGGAGCACAGATCATGACTGAAGTACCTTGTCAACAACAATAGCAAAGTAAGTAAAAAGATGAGAGTGAACAAAAAGTCTGACAGAGATTAGTATTTTTAAAACCTTATATTATATAAATATTGTAATATCTAGATCCAAATTAGCAAGTGTGTAAAAGAAACCTAAATATATATTTTCTTAAAATAACTAGAGAAGAAGAACTAAAGGCCTCAACTTAAATTTATTAAATTAGAGAATAAGAAAATAAAAATAGAGAAAATCAGAATACAATCTCAACTCTCAAGGACAAACTAAACAAAAAATAAAATAAAATATAAACAACCCTTTCTAAAAGACATATAAATCAAAACTAAAATTGAATTCATTTACATATTTTTAAATCATTTTTCTTTTGAACGCGAAGTTTATAGGCAAAAGAAACATATTATATAAAGGAATGTGTAAGTATTCAGGTTTGCTTACTTTGTTGAGTAGGTACTCCGTTTCGTTGGTTAATGTTCTAAACCCTTCAGTTTTCCTACCACTAACAATTACTAGTAGGATGATCCCAAAACTGTAAACGTCACTTTTAGTGGATATATCTCCTTGAAAATATTCTGGCGGATGAAGACCTCTGTGCAACAAGAGGTTAAATCACGTTGTTAAACGATATATAATATATTGTATATCATGTCTTCAGCTACCAGATTGATTATTATTATCATTAATTTTTTTAATTTGTTTTTTTTATCCTCATCAATTTTTTCAAAAATCAAAATCAATTTGATTAATTTGTTACTTACTTTGACGCTTCTTTTGCAGCGAGGTGCAAGAGTTCATTTTCATCATAATAGCTCACCACTCCAAAGTCTGATAGCTTAACTCCACCCTCTCCATCAAGAAGAATATTAGTAGGTTTAATATTTCCGTGAACAATAGATCTTTCAGGCTCGTGTAGATGCTTCAAGCCCTCTGCTATCCCACGACAAATGCTTAATCTGGTATCCCAATCAACCTCCCTGTTGTTTGGGCCTGCAAAAGAAGATTTTTTAAAATAAATTATAGTGACCGAAATCAATAACTGTACCAAGACGTTCTGATTAGGTCGGCACTCCTTAAATTAGTATATTTATCATCTATCCATCCCTCATGATATTAATAATAAAAAGGAAATGTAATGAAGTTTGTCCCAACAAATAAATTAAACCGCTATGCCAAAAGGAGAAAGAACACAGAAAGTCTATACCATCCTATAGAATCTATCCAAACAAACCCAGTGCATCCTCAAGTGCCATGGTTACGTAACTTTGTGTATAACAAATGAGTTACACTAGTACAGAATGTGGATACCACGACAGTTTTTAACCATCGTGGTAACATTTTCATGACGGTTTTCTAACCGTCGTAGAATCCAAGGTCATGAAATCTTTTCAGATTCCATGACGGTTTTTTACCCGTCGTGGAATAGGCAAAAAATAGGGCCTAAATGTGGACATTTAAGAACATACCACGACGGTTTTATGCAAAAAACCGTCGTGGTAGGTCCGCCTATCACGACGGTTCGAAAAACCGTCGTGGTAGGGTCCGTCGAAAAAAAAAAATTTACGAATTCATTTCATTTCCCACGGGTGGCAAATCCAGAAAATTTAACTCACAAAATCAACTTTTTTTCTGGAAAATTCTCAAATTCATGTCTTACCCAATCAATTTTAAAGCAATTTAAATCACAACGACAATCAACAATTACCGAAAAGACGAATTTTGAACTATTTTCTACGGAAAATTCCCAAATCAACATTTTGGAAGGAACATTGTGGATTTTTGATATTTTGGGCGGAAATTTCACAATCAACAACCACAATAAACAAGATAAACATTTTGGACGGAAAATTCCCAAATCCGTGCCTTACCCAAGCAAGATACATTTCAACTTACAGGATTGTCGAGCGTGGGTACGGGCAGAGTGGTAGAGAATGTAGGGGACGGAGGAATAGCGGCGAGAGGGATAGGGAAAAAGGCTCGGAGTTAGAGAGAGAGGGAGGAATGGCGGCTAGAGAGAGAGGGAAAAAGGCTCGGAGTTAGAGAGAGAGAGAGGAATGGCGGTGAGAATGTAGAGAGGGAGGGGAGAGAGATAAATGGAGGGAGGATATGGGCGGCTTTGGGTTTGGAGTTAGAGTTTGTATTAGAGAGTGAAAAAGGCTCGGAATGTAATGGGGTAGGAAAGATGGTGTTTTTTTGAGTTTTAATATACGCTCCAAAAAGTTGAATAATTTCAAAAATTTTCAAAATTCCCGCATTCATACCTACCACAACGGTTTTTCAATAAGGCGACATCAAGGGATTGGCCTTCCACATATTCGTAAACGAGCAGCCGTTCGACTTCTCCGATATGAACATCCCACAATGTAATGAGGTTGCCATTTTCCATTGTTTTCATGTGGTAAATTTGGGTACTTAATTGAGCGATTTTTTCCTTAAACTTGGACGAAAGTCTCTTCACAGCCACTTTAATGTTGCGATCTTTTAGTTCTGCCTGCGTTCATTTAAAGAACATTAATGGATATGAATTAGTACTTTATCCCAATCAGCCTCAAATTCAATTAAAATACAAGAATGAAAAAGAAATAAAAATTACCTTATAAACTGTCCCCAAACTCCCGCTGCTACCAATCTCATTCTTTATGCTGAAATTTCCAGTAGCCTTTATTAACTCTTTGAGAGTGACAGTTTGGTCCTTGCTTACCACTATTTTTTCTGTTTTCAAACCGAACATGTCAAAACAATGTATATATCTATACTATATCTACAAATCATAATACACACACACATATATGGCTTCTCGCTCACTTTGTAACTCTTCATTTTCCAGCTTGCGCTTTACCCAGACAAAAGCCAGTGAGAGCAGCAGAGCAACTACTATTGACGATACAGAAATGAGTGCTTTTTGCAAGACAGAGAGTCCGCCAACTTTGAACTCTGAATTCAGTGATAAATTTGAACAAGCATTAATATACATACATATATATATATATATATGTATATGTATTAAGAAACAAAATTAACAAAACCGCTTTGGAAATTAACCTTGCAAAGTGTGAAACTGAGAAAGCCTAAGAAACTAGGAGAGTCCTCAACTAAAACAAGCAGTAGACGCATATATTTACCAGGTGTGACGGAAAGAGCTGATATGAGAGGTCCATTGAAAGCCGGTGGTCTGGCGTAAGACCCTTTTCCAGTCCAGTAAAAGTGGATATGCAATAAACTACTGTCGTTTACTTCAACATGTTCGAACGTTTTGTTAATTGGTGCATTGGGGCCTTCTGCTTGCTCTCGAATGTCGAAATCCGTCAATTCCCTTTTATCCTGCAAATATCTCGCTTGAACTAACTTCAATAATTAGACTACAAAAAAAATTTACAAACTAAAATGTTGCAATAGTAATTACGGGAAATTAATTAATGGTGTCATGCGAAAAAAAAAAAAATATAGATCAGACCTGAATGTATACGTCAAATACGCGTTTCCTTAGAAGATTATAGTCTGCAATATCTTCCGTGTATACAATTTCGGCAAAGTAAAGTGTGACCTTATAACGGCCGTTTCGTAATCCTAACCCATAGTAGTGTAGAGAAACGGGGGAGAGACGAGCTTCTTCATATATGGATGCTTCAGAGTTGGGAATTCTGCAGGGCAATCGTTTCGTGTAATCAGTGCTAGAATTGACGATGTCTACAAGGAAGTCCCCGGAAGAGCTATAAGCCCAATTTCTCATTGAATTCACAAAAGCTCGTGCTGTGTCATTATCTGCATCATAACGATCCCCGTGGAAGGTTGTTTGCTCACCACCACAATTTATAAACAGCGAGTGGACTGCAGTGGAAACAACAAAACCATTATTAAAGCCATTATTGTCACCAATCTACTGCAAGATATACACACACACATAAGTATATAAAATCTGTAATAAATTGCCACTCGTTTATAATTGTTACTCATGTACTACTTCCCTAAAAAAGAATATATATACACACACACATATATTTGTTAGTACGTAGTACTGCACGCCTAGGGAAGACAGCTTTACCTTTCATGTTATTGTGTATTACATTTAGATTAATTTGTTAACGTCAACACCACCCAAGCTCAACTTAATGCGTCTAACCCTAGGCCAAGAGAATTTTTTCTTGTGTGGTGCTAGGCTTTTTGACCTTTCTCAATAATGCAAATGTAATACTATATTTCACCTAATTATAAGGGTAATTTCGTAACTTCACATTTAATATCCCAACTCATGTTTTCAATGAGTGTCAGATATATTTTTTTTGGTCAAAAATTTAATTGAGAGGGAAATTCTCAAACTTTTTCAAAGTTCGAGAGGAAAGAATGTTATAAATTGAAATTTATGGGACATTTTGTAATAAAGCCTAAAGTTCGTCGGGTAAAAGTGAAATTAATCAAAAAAAAAAAGATGAAAAGCGACATTAAATACAAATGGATGCAGATATAGTTAAGCGGTATTACAACACTTGACTCCATTTAAATGTATAGAGTTCAAATCCCTCCATTTCCAAGTTTAAAAAAAAAATTCAAGGAATATTTTTGTTGTCCCCTTTATTAAAATAGTTACGAATATATTTTGTGAACTCCAGGACATACGGATAACTGTAAGCACAAAATGGTAATTTTCTTTAGGGTGCATGAAATGGTATTTTCCAAAAAAAAAAAAAAAAAATGTAACTGTGTATTTCAATATCATCTTTTTTTTTTTGGTAAATAATTTTAAAATATAATCTAACACATCTAACTTCATTTTTCTTCTATTATCTACGTGGACACATTTAAAAGTTGTAAACATTATCTTCTTGTCCAATCTACCAGCTTGTAAGCATTAGTTCCGCAGCCATGTCCAAGCAAATTAGATCAACGCAAGAAAAAGAAAAAAAAAAGGGAGGGGGGGGGGGGGGGGGGGGCGGCACAATGTTGAAGAATAAACTTACACTTATGTTTTTTTCCAGGAAAATACGCTTCCACCATCTCATCCGGTTTAAGCCTAAAAAGTAATAAAGCACCGATTAAACTTGTGAGAAATTAATCCGAGACTTATAATTAAAAAAAAAAAACAAAAGATCGAGAAAACATCATCATACATAAATGGCTTAATGTTTGGGGATGAGGAGTTCTGAGAGCCGCAGCAGGCAAACAAGTTTCTGAATTATGAGTGAAAAAAATTAAAAAGTAGTAATTAAACAATAATTTCATTATTTTGCAAACAAGGTTGAACAGAAACAATATTAGTAGTTAATGCAAATTCTCACATATCCAGGCCCTTTGGAACCGGGACTTCTATTGCTGAAAAATTATTATATGAAAGGTCCCTGAAACAATATGGAAACTTAAATTATATAGAATCCAAGTTATATGTAGAAAAATATAAAAGCAATGTGACTACTAATTTCCAACACAATATATTAGTTCACTCACTGATCCATAGAAAATTCATTGTAGCTAACTATCTTGTGAGAGATAACCATTCATTAAAAAATGTTCTATACGGCAGAGGAATTCAATTCACAGTCTCCTACTTTGAATTTTATTTACACCGCTTTTCCATTATTAATTAATGTCGTAACTAACAAACCAGGTCGATTCGATATATATTTATATATAAATATATATTTTGTGAGTGAAAGTATACATTAAGCTAATACTTCATAGACCTGTTAGGATTTTTAATTGCAAATTTAATTAGCTTTCTTTATCAGAAAATGTTGTTAATTAACTTTGTGTTTATGGCATGGTGTTGATTGATTGGTGCAAGTTGACTTCAGATCAAATTTAAACTTTGGTTTTTTTTTTTCTCTTTAATTATTTCGTTCATTTTGGAACTTGAAGTTTAGCTTAAGATTATTGATGGATTCAAATTGTGGGGGTTAATAATGTGCTTATAATATGGTTAGATTCATTATTAGCATTAATTTATTTGAATGGTACTTTATGACCAAGTTAAATAGCCATACATTGTGTTTATATTTTCTTATGACCTTTTTTTCTTTTCGGCATGTGTTTATATTTGTGGTAACAGACTAATATTTTTGATTATTGGTGTGAATGATGAGTCAGTCACGAATTTAACAAAATCTGTTTCAAAATCTTATTGGATCTGTATATATCGTATGCCTAATTTTTGTTTTTTTATTTTTTTCCATTGAAAGTAAGACTCTTAAGTTCTGTTCAGACTACAAATAAGCAGGTTCTCAAGTTTTTGTTCTTGTTTTGTTTTTGTTTTTGTTTTTGTTTTTGTTTTTGTTTTTGTTTTTAGGTACGATTAGTGTGATTCAGAATGATCAAACCTCGTGAAATAATTGAATAACTTTTTGTTTGCTAAACAAATAATTCAATAACTTGATAATCTATATAGAAGACAGTTTGGTATATCAATTAGCAAGGACACACGCAAACAAGGGAAATTAATGTTAACAAGGATTTGAGTTTGAAAACATACATCCTAGTTTGCGTTGCATGAAAAATCCAGCGAGGGATGCTTCCTGTGAGGTTATTACTTGCAAACGACCTGTGTAAGAATATCGACCGGACAGCATATGATTAGGATTACGCTATGATTCAAGCCATGACAGCTGGGAATGGATGTTCCAATTTAGCATTCGTACATGTATATTAAGCTTGACCTCCATGACTCTGGAACTGCACCTGTTAGCTTGTTGAAGCTCAAGTCGCTGCAATGCAAAATGGGAATACCAATTTAGGGTCCTGGTCCACCAGTTTAATTTCTAATTTAAAATGTTACAAAGCAAACATTCCCTAAAACTTAAAAAACCTCTAAAGAAAGAAAGAGAATAAAAATTCCGAAAATTTTAGAATAATTATCCGTTGGCCTCCAAATTCCACCGTCTCGGGCGACACCCTGGCTAGGACACATTTCTGCCTCTCCCATAACCAGCGAGTCGGCGACGAGAACACCCGACTGCATCGTATCCCAAAGAACAACATTGTCCCCCTTTGGCACTGCCTCTTCCTCACACCGACTTCATTCATGCTTTCGTCATACTACAAGAATTCACTCGTTTCCTGATGCGACTTATATCCACCCAAATTTATATGTGGAACAACCGCTTCCATTCCTTTCTGATAAATGATTTCCATAAAAGGACTCAACTTGCGTGTAAATTATTTGATTATGCAGTAGCTACGTACTTAGCAATATTAAGAAACCACAAGTGATAAATCATGAAATGATCAGCACTTAAGCTTAAGAATTGGATGCGCAAACATCTTACGTGGCATTAAAGCTCAAGATATCTATAGTTGCTCCTCTTAATTTTATATCTGCGGCAAAGATTAATTTTCTGCGTTTAATTCTTAATTGAAATAATTTGCAACCTCCTAAATTATATATCTTCATCTCTATGAGTATAGCTTTGAGACAGTTCTCCACAGAAAAGCCTCAAAAGTCCATCCAAAAACAAATAAAGGAACAGGAGAGACGTCGTACAGGTATTTTAATCTTGAAAGCTCACTAATGTAGCTAGGGATTGAACCATTATTGAGCAGTTCCTCAGTACCCTGTAGAAAAGAGAGAGAAAAAGGAAAAATGACATAACGGACGTTTATAACTTTAGACAACAGACGCCTTCATTTGAATTTTGCATACTACACGTAAATTCGCTGATTCATATGAAATCTCAGCAAACGAGAGCCCCACAAAAAATGTAAATGTTGAATCACCACTTACAGTCTGTACATGTTGAAAATGTTTGCAGATGGTGGCAGTTGGAGTGGAGAACTAGTATTTAGGTCACTTATCACCCTGCATTAATAGGAATTTGAAAACCAAATTTTAAAATAAAGAACAGAACTTGGATCATTGCTATAATTGGTGGTTATACTCATACGAGTATATATATATATACATGTTTATGTATCTTCACAACTAAATCTGCACGCGCCTGATATCTTTCTCGTTGATTGCATTGATTCCTTTTCTTTTTTGCATTGTGTTTGGTTCAACGTTTAATGGTTTGTTGTCCTAGTCTAATACGCCAGAATCATCCTTTTGCTTTCATTTTGTATCGAAAGTGGTGTTATAAGTTACTGATCAAGTCAGATAGCTTTGAAAGTCCCATAACTTAGTTCCGTTTGAAGGGTTGCTGTCAAACATGGAGTGTGATTAAAAAAAAGAAAAAGAAAAAACAGAAAGATGATAAAAGGAAGGACAAAATAAGTCCTCGTTGGATATCTTAAGTTATATTTTGAATAAGCAAAATTCTATGAAAAAAAAAAAAAGATCTTATAGACCTAAAATAAATAAAAATAGCAAATGAAAAACTAGAAAAACAACTAAAAGCAAACAAAACAAGAAAAAAGTAACCAGAGAAATTATTAAGTTTTTTTCGATTTACAATCCTTCTCTTTATGAGCCCTGAACTTTTAAGATGTCATTTTCTCTTCAAGTTCTTTGTTCAATTTTCTTCTATAAAGTATCCAACTTTGATATTTTTTTTTCTAAAAACCCGAAACAACAATTTGCATCTCTTTCTGAGCAAGCATATGGTTGTTGAGTTTATCATCCGCTTCAAAAATTCAATCCTCCTAAAAGTCTCTGTCTATTATATGTATGGTCTTGGTATTATAGGACTCTGTCATGTTGCCATTTTATGAATTCTTCTTTCCCCATTTTTTCTTAGCCTTTGAAATCAACCGTTCATCAGTTGATCGACCCCAGTTTCAGCAGTCAGGGAACTATATATATATATGTATTAGATATATATTATTTAGGTATACATATTAACCCTTTAAACTTAATTATATTGTTTTATTAAAAAGGAGAGGCAATAGAAAAGTTAATTGCTAGTTAGTAATTTTAATTAGTTAATACTGGTCAGCATGTGTTATTGACTGCTTTAGTTTCAGACTTGATATATTTTAATGAGACATTTTTGTGGTTAAGATTTTTAGTTTGCATATATAATTTCGAATGTCATTTGTTTTGTGGAACTTTATATTTTGTTCCAAGTTAGTGTACTTTTCACATGCAGTTATATTGAAAGAACGAATGGGACGTGTATGAGGAAGTTTTTGTCAACAAAAAATCTCTGACCTCCGCCCCTCCTTAGGTGGGGTTGAGGATGGTTTTGGGGGCCGGTGCTGCGGATGTGAATGCATACCATCACTACTTAAAATTACTTCTATTAAATTTTTATTTTGTAACTTTATTTTTTTCAATTTATTGAGTGGAGACTCGGTGTGCGGTGTGACATTTTATTGAGACATTCTAGCTGTTCCCTTTTCTTTTTCTTTTTCTTTTTCAGAGCAAAAAGAAAGGGGGGAAAAAAAAAATCTCCAACACGTAAAACCAAGTGAAAAGAAGGGTGATAGTACACTTACAGGTACTGGAGTTCTGACAAATTAAAATATTCTGCGTGTATCGGTCCTTCAAAATTATTTCCGTGCAATGTCCTGAAGGAGAAGCGCACCAAGTGGTGACTTTAGCTCTATAGTTGGATGTGACAATATTTGGATTATATAAGAGAATTGACAAACAGTGTAATCATATTAAAGAAACGATCTAGGTATTGGGCAAGAAATCTGCTATTCCCAATTTGTTGTCCCTCATCAACATCTCATCAAAATTTTAGACATAAGATGTTAATAGCTAACTTTAACTCTTCTCTCCCTAAACGTGAATTTTCCGGAGAACATTCCCAACTTTCCTGCAACTTGTTAAAAATATTATCTTAAAAAAAGAATTGAAGAGATGAGAATAATTTCCTTTTCATAACTCGGGTAGAGAATTTCATTTGCAGCTTTTTCTAAAATAAAAAAAAAATCCCATATAGATTTCATACCTCGGATTGTACTTCCAAAGCTGAATCACCAAGAGATTTGGTAATTGGTTCAGTTCAATAAATTAAATTTAGAAACTCTAACGAGTCATTGATTTATGCAACGAAATATAAAGTTATGGGTGTGATCGGCATGTTTAGACAACTGAGACTAGTTGATTAGTTTGGGTAGAGTAATTCTTAATCAACGCAGACTCGATCAAGGACCTTATGGGCTCCCTAATGTCCCAAGGAGCACCGAACTTTCTGATCATAAGTGCCCGGACAGAAATCTCCAAGTGGCATCCTCCCAGTGTCCATTGGGAAGTGGGACATGTTAGTTTACCAATTTATATTAAAAGTTTACGTTATTAGGAATTTGGTCAATAATAGTTTTGTATTTTAACATTTCTCCTTACATACAGACTAGACAATAGATACACACGAATGATAATAAAAGAGTTAAAAAATATAATTGTAGGGGTTCGAACTCAAAATCTCTCATTCTGATATCATATCAGTTTACTAATCTATCCAAAATGCTTAAGTTATTAGGAGTTAGTCGATAATAATTTTATATTTCAATGGCAGCATAGTAGTACATTTTCCATAATTGTGAGATCTGGGGATCATACGTCCCATTGGATTAGATCTAGTCACTGGCCGGACCAACAATACATCTATGAATGGTGGGATTTTCAAGCTATATATAGGTACGTACGATTCTTGTATACTATTTTTCTGCTCTTCCCTGGCCTTCTTGCTCAGCCTTAAATGACTAAAGAATTGGAGAGTTATTAGCAGACATGCCACTGGAGTCCTATTACTCTGAGGCCTTCTCTTCTTTTGCACGCTGAGGATCATATCCGAGTACTGGACACGACTGCACACGGTGTTATGTATCATTCCTAGACATGTCAACAATCAAAATTCGGAAACTTTGGGTTATCTGATCAAAGGCACAACGTTTGATTCTTGAATTACAATCTTTACACAAATGTTGAATATGGAATCAAAATACTCTAGCAACCATGTCAGTGACACTGCTTCGACCATCATATTTATTTGCTGAATTCGCCAAACCTATGTGCCAAATTCTTCATTGTCAAACCTCCTCAAAATTATCATCTGAAACTTTAACTTGCTCATCGCCTCTTTGAAAATCTCGGCCCTGACGTACATCCGAATCTCAATTTCCCTCAATATCATCTCCCCATTATCATTGTTGCCTTCCATGTCGGCATTATTTTCAAGTAAATTTCATCTTGAGGAAGACGAAGGTTGAAATCAAGTCGGAAAAAAAAGAGTTCGACTCCTAAGTTAAATTTTCTAGAAATGTATGATGTCTAAAATTTTGAAGATGTGTTGATGTTTAATAGGGGAACAACAAAGGGGACAATTTAATCCGAACTCATTGAGCAAAGCAGTAAACTAAATTAATATGCCAAGGAGTAGAAGATCCAACAAGTAATTCATATAAAAGATTTAGACTCTTCTAATACCATTACGTCCACAATAATGTCTTATATTAGTTGAATCAAAATTGGTGAAAAGATTTGAAGTTTTGAGACCGCGGTATATTAACATATCGTAGAATCTAGAGATAACTGAGAAATAAAAGTTCACTTACAGAAACAGGACATTAGTCCAGTTCGTCACAAAGTCGGGTAACGGGCCGGACAAATCATTCCCAGCTATTACACTGCATTGACAATGGCTATCTTTGAACGAAAATTCTAATAAAAAAAACTTAAAAGTTCGAGTACAAGCAGTGAGGATATATCAAAATAGACAACACTTACAACGAGCGCATACTGGTAAGGTTGGCATAACTCTTTGGCAATTTCCCCTTTAAATCATTGGATGGCAAATAGCTACAACAAAGAAGAAAGTTGTTAATGTTTTCAAAACTGTCATGATTTCTACTCTCTCTCTCTTGTGGTCAATTGTTTTCTAACGCAAAATGAATGTGAAAAACTTACAAAACTTCCAGAAACTTCAAATTCCCAAGTGTGGAAGGAAGAGTACCAGATAGTTTATTTTCAGCCATTCGCCTTCATTCAAGTACAATAAAAGGCGTGTGACAATTTTATGGAAGGACCAAAAAAAAAAAAAAAAAATCGTGGGAGAGTTTTAGTAGTATATAGCGTGCATGAGTGATGAACACATTAACCTACAGACGAGTAAGACTGGTAAGATTTCCCAATTCATCGGGAATTGGGCCCCATAACTCGTTGAAGTCAAGATTCCTGCAAATCAAGTTCACACACCAGAAAAGACAGCACGCATGAAATGCGGATAAATCATGTATGTCGAAAAATCTGGTCGGTAATTGGCATTAATATTGTACTTACAATTCTTTTAGAGAAAGCAGATTGCCTAGTGATGATGGGATCATACCGTCGAGGAAGTTATCCTGCAGATACCTGCGGCCGGAGGGGAAAAGAAAATTCGAACTTTATCTATAATTTGATCTTTATAGCAAAAAATTTATTTAAAGAAAATGAAAGAGAGGGGGAAAAAATCTTAAAAACACCTACTTTTATTGTTCTAAATTTGAAATTAGTCTCTCTTAACTATTTTTGTTTGAATTCTCATTAAAAGTAGATGGAATATACCTGACAGTAGATTTTACTGTATCCTCCCACAATAAACAACCCTTAATCACTACTTACTAAGATAAAACTCAAATATTAACCAAAAAACAAAAAATGAAGGATTCGTAGTGAAGTTTCACACTGTCTGCGGAGCTCTATAGTTAGGTTCCATGAGTGTTGAAGTTCTTTCTATGCTGTCAGAATTTCCCATCTCCTCTTCGTAACTTATTCGATATATATATATATTTTTTTTGTAAATGAGAAATCTAATAAAGAGGGTTAAGTGGACTAACTCAAAGTTTGAAATAATGAAGTGAGAAATTTGAAGATTAGAAGTAAAGTGAGAATGAGTGTAAAATTCAAGGAATAAAATGAGAATAATCCTAGTTTTAAATAATGGATCATTTATCCTATCCTCCTAGCATATATCTTACCCCCATACTACAATAACAAAGACGAATCTAGAAAATTTTCTTAGTAGAGCACATAAAAAGATACAATTATATAATAAAGTCACTTTACATTGATAAAGAGTTTAATAATTTTTTATTTAATTTCGATCAACGTATTTTAATTACTAGATATAGCTCTTATATTTTGAAAGCATAACAAAATTTGTTCTTTGAACTTTATCTAAAATGTCAGAATTATAATAAACAATAGGAGTTTTTAGTCCAAATTTGTTATAGTTTGAATTTTTTTAAAACTAAAAACTGGGTTTCACTTTAATTTTTTCACACCATCATTTTCCCCTTCTAATAAGATGAATACTTTTACAAATTAATAAACACTTATATGCATCAATATTCGGAATGTTGATAATTATTATAAAGTCAATGTCATTAAAAACAAAAAAAAAATTTAAAAAAATAATTAGCAAAAGAAATATGGTGAGGAAACAACTTTTTACAATTTTTCAATTTCCGGAAAAAAATCATTCTAACCTTTTTTTTTCTTGTAACAAACATGACTTTAGCCATGCTGAAGAGCTTTATTGTTGTTGAGAGAGATATATATTAAAAAAAAACTCGGATAAGCTATTTTTTATTTTCCTCGTTGCCTAGTGCCATGAATGACAAAATATTTCCTCTGTTCCATAATCACTCTCCGTTATTCCAGCCACTAAAAAAAAAAAAAAGTTTTTAGAGTGTGACAAGATTGGGTTTAGATCTGTTTTACCAGATTTCCTGTCTTATTAAATGTTCCCCTAATAGTATTATATCATATCATCTGAATTTTAAAATTTAGTCACATAAAAAAAAACTAAATACTAAAAATTTTTAAACAAATTAATGAGTTCTCAAAATACTATTGAGTAACTAACCATTGAGACATGAAAATTGAATAGTTGATCAGGACTCGACAAGACTTACAGGTACTCAAGGTTTTGCAAATTTCCTAGACTCTCTGGTATTGTTCCATGCAGTTGATTGTCTGAAAGATCCCTGAATTAATATAAGAAAACAATCAACTGGATTTTCCAGGAAAAAAAAAAAACAGAATTAAATAAATGTCGAGTCCGAAAGATCTCCTTGCGTTTTAATTTGAGGTTAGCTAGACTTACAGAGTTTGGAGTTGTTCCAGATCCCCCAAGGTAGAAGGTATGCTGCCTTGAAGTTTGTTACCGGACAGAACACTGTTGTGCATTTATTTCCAAAAATCACGAAAAGAAGGATTACAAATAATAATAATAATATTAACAAAAGAACCAGTCATCTTATTCATCGACTATTGTTTATTGCTTGATTTTATAATAGCTATTATCACAATGTATTTCTTCATAAGACACAAGTACCCTTTTTATATCTAAAAAAACTGTTGTAAGTGACAATAAGACAATAAGTAGTTGGAACTAAAATATAATTAGTTTTTGCCACACCGGATTCGAATTTTATATTAGGATAAACAACAATTTCCTGCATAAATTTTGGTACACTAATCCCTCCCTCAAAAATAGGTGAATTATCTGAGATTGGAGTACTTCTCAACACTTCCTTCCCGGAAAATGCCGTCCCAAGCAAGCACCCCACTATCGGCAGCAACCTGCTGCAAACCCAGGCCCTCCACACCCCACATGCATCTATCTCTTGACGATGGCGACGGTGATGGCAAAGTCACCCAGCTCCATTGTCTCCCTTTTATGCGAGTGATTTTTTTTTTTTAATATAGATTTTTGTTTTAAGTTATCAAAATTAGAAGTAGGTCGGCTTCAAAAGAGATGAAATTAAAAATATGTTCGTTGTTTCTATTCAAATTAATTTTTCTAAATTATCAAGTTGATAATATTGTTTTTATAAAAATTATTTTAAATTTCTTATATTTATTTTATTGATCCAGTCCGATTATGCACCAAACACATGACAAAATTCAACGTAATCTTTTCCAATTTTATTCAACCCAATCCTAACTTTCTATTTCTATAAAATTTTGCATCCCAAATAGGGCCTAATTAAGAAAAAAGTGTATTTTGTTTTTTAAGTAAGAAAAAAGTGTTAGTGTCATCATTGCCACACATATAAATTAATTAAAGAACTCTTGTAGAGGGAATTTACATGCGTTGCAAGTACAGAAGATCGCCCACTGCTTCATCTATTGTTCCAGTTAAACCCAAGTTACTGAACAAGCTGCCATGGTAAATAACTAGTTAGTGATGTCAGTTCTAATTAAATAAATTTTTATGAGAGCTTTAATGGCTAAAACCTAATTAGAAATTCAACTCTAATAATTTGTTTTTAAAATATTGAAACTCCACTAATTAATTTTGGGTATCATGTAGAATTTTCTTATATTTCATGACATTAGCTAGGTTGAGCCTGTATTCAATTAAAAGAAATTTTATTGACCAATTTTATTTTTTTAAAATAAATTTTCAAAGTGACAGTGCTTACGGAAAATAAGGTCATCAAAACGTAACTGTTTTCACCATTAATTAGAAATTGTCAAGAACCTGTGGTACTGGTCTATTACCAAAACAAAAAAACTAAGTTTTTTTCCTTGGGAAATGTATAAACTCAAATTTACTATGAGAATGAAAGTAAAAATTTGAATTCTGCGCGTTCATGTCATGCTCTAATTAAAAAACTATATATAGTTGTTTTCAAGCCAAAACGAAACGAACTAGCAAATTAATAATCCGTCAAGTAAAAAGTCATTTATAATTCGATATGAGAAGTAATAAACAGCAATTTGTCAATTTGCATACGTACAGTCCTATTATATGGCAAATTGTTCGATTCCCATAAGTGCAATCGCAAGTGATGGAGAAGCCGTAATTTGATCCCGTATAGTCGCAATAGTAAGAAGAAATAGAGAACGCTGCCACCTTTGATTTGAACTGATCGGTAACGGTGCTCAGAGCAGACACTGTAAATCATTTACAAGTCATCATCAAATTATTCTATTTGAAAAAATTGATTCTCTTGAGATATTTGGAAAAAAATATACACTTTCGGAAAAAGAGAACAAATGACCAAAATAAATACACGAATTGTTTGAATAGTAACCAAACGAAATCATTATATAGAAAATTAAGTAAGGCATAAGTGAAAAAGAAATTAAAGATGTTTAAACAGGGAGACATTTGCAAAACAAAAAAAAAAATTATTTGACAATTGAAAAAATAATTATGTTCGATAAAATAATATTTGAAAAAATATAAGAAAAATATTTAAGAAAGGGCTATACACGTGGAAGCAGGAAATAAAGTGTACATTTACTATATATGTTCGTATTAGTAATTAAAGTTTTCTCATATTTTGGCCGCTAGTTAGAATATCTATCCAATATTTAGTATATGGGTAAAAGTACGCTCTGTAGTCTCTTTTCTTTTCTATATTTTTTTTAATCTGGTATGTAGTCTCTTGTCTGGTCGAATTAGTGACACGACTGCTTGTAATTTTTTCTTTAGTTTTTTTCAAGAATAAAACTTTTTGTATGTTTGTTTACTTTTGTTTGTGTTCTGGATGGATCTATATATTGCCAGTTTCAGTTCACATTTCATATACAATTTCTTAAACCATCTATCAATTAAACTTTAAATTTTAATAATCACTTATAACGCCTCTCTCATTATTTTAAAAAAATTTCTTACAACTAAATTACGAATTTTTTTTTCTCTCCCCTAGACAAAATTGTATTTTCTTTTCACTTTTAGTTCATCCATCAGCCAGCACTCTCCTTTTAATTTTTGCTTTCTCCTATATAATTCTTCCCATAAAAAAAATATAGAGACATATGTTTAAAAGATACATAATGTACTGGACTTTTCTTAAATACAAAACACCAAGTTTGTGTATCATCCAAGCAAAACACCAAATTTATCATCCAAACAATTGAAAGACCTTAATTACCCACATACTTTGATTCTTCTTCCTTTACATTTCTTTCTCTTTCTTCGTCTACGAAATCCAATTATGGTGAAAATAGTAGCAACCGATTTGTATATAAGACTACAAAAAAATAAAAAAAATAAAAATTACAGTTTTTAGAATGGTATGATATTTTTATTTCTAGGTGTGAAGTTTGCGATGAGTATTTTATTTTTAATATTTTTGTTCTCAAAAGTAATTTTACTATAAGGTAATTCAGTAATGAAATAATTTATTAAAAGAATGGGGGCATGTAGACTTGATAGACCCACCTTAGGTTTCTAACCCAAAAGTTAACTCTCCCCCCCCCCCCCACAAAAAAAGTTACTATAGGAAAAATGGTTTTTTGCGATCAAAATATTAGTGGCGAATTTATTTATTTTGGTCGTAGAAAGTTTTTTTTGCAACCAAAATTTTGGTCGTAGGGTGGCTTAGAATCTAAACAGGTTCCCCAATTGCATGATCATTGGTCAGTTTGGTTTCAGTACGATCTAAAAGGAGAAGGCTTAAGCAGATCTGGATTTAAAATTTTCATATCAAATTTTATCTTTTTCTAAAATGTTAATAAATCATAATTATAATTAGTTTTTTTTACAGATAAACCAATTTCAAGCTAAAAATTTCATTATTAACTGGTGCACTTATGATTTGATTGATTTGCGGTTTTGTGATTGATCTTGGAGTAGGATATATATATTTTGAAACTCTTGAGTTGAAATTGAGCACTCGATGGGCCCCCTATATATCGATCGATACCGCTTGGCATAACGTACGGGATTGGCGGAATCACAGTGACCACAGTCATCTAAATTCTATAACGGAAAAAAAGATCATGATATCTTATCTAGATCAAGGAAACAGCCGTATAGTTTTTTCCGATGTTTAACTTTTTTTTTTTTTTTTGGTTGAAAAGAATTTCCGATGTCAACTTCACTACACAGCAAAGGCATCCATGGCTGGAGCTCTATATGTAGTGATCAGTCTATATATATGTGTGTGTGTGTGTCTGTATGCACCTGAAAAGGGAAAGCAGGAATTGCAAATACTGCTCGTCTAATTAATTTCCCTTTCCATGCGTCGCAAGCTTTATTTCGAGTTTAGATGCAGGAACAAAAAAAGAAAAACTAAAAAAAAAGGAAAAAAGCATGTCATAAATGTCGTCCACAAATAACTTGATATGCATAAAATTTAATTTCATCATTTACATGTCAAGACATGGCCGGGAACTTGGGGATATTCGTTTTGTATTGGCAGTAGATATATACACACCAAAAGTTGTACTCATCAGATAAGAAATTTAGTTTGAGAAAAATCATGCTTATATATATATATATATATATATTTATATATGAAAGAAGCTGATGGTAAGTAATACCTTCACTATAAGGCAGTTCGGCAGTCTCACACTTGAGGTAAGAACACAACTGCCAAATAAGGAAGATCAAGTGGATGATACTCTTGACAAAAAGTCGATCGGAAGGCTTTCTCATTTTCATTTTCTCCAAGTTTCGTTATATTGAGATAACGAAATCTATTGCTGGAGGACATATAGCTTTTTCCGCACTCTTATTTTTAGTGTTATCTTTAGATGCATGTAACTATCTGCCTTGAACTTTGGAATATTAATTTAATTTCTGAAGTATTTATGACCGTCAATAATCATTTTTTTAATGTTATCTTTAGATGTAAATATATATGTCTTAAACTTTGGGCTCTATTAACTAACACTAATTTTTCATGTATTTGGTTCGCCTGCTTGATTTGAAAATTTTGAATTATTTTATTGGAGTTGAGTTAAGTTTTAGAATTATGCATTTAGCTTATTGGAATTAAAAAATGTAAAAACTTAAAATGTGTACCAAAAAATAAATATCAATATAGATCTTATTTCATACGTCTCAAAATTTTATGTATTTTTTTAAAATTATTTCATTTAGACTTGTATATGCAAAGTTATAAAATTTGAGTTTTTAAATTATAATTGGGGCCGTGAATAATGAAACTGAGTTGATTTTTTAGAAGAAGACTATAATCAATTGATATATATATATATATATATATTTTAAAATAATCTCATGTCAAAACTTATTGGATATTTTAAAATCATTCTTTTTTTTTAAAAATCATCTCATGTCAAAACTTTTTTTTTTTGTGGGGGGGGGGGGGGGGGTTAAATATAGGCACGCCTCTTATAATAGTCTTCTTAGTTAATAAATACCTCCTTAGGTTTTTTTTTTTTTAACGATTATGCCCTTATTATATATAGTTGATAATTGGTTCGGATGTTCTTTTCTGAAGTACGGGATACTCTTTTTAATTCATACTGAATTCATTAAACAAATCATCTCAATCGTATAATTAATGAAGTTAATTTGTCGGAACTTGGACTTTGTTTACAGTCATGACCATAAAAGAGGTGCGGATTATATATCCTGAAGCGCATAATGTGTTACACATGTTAGAAAAAAATAATCAATGTTGAGCACTTTTTTCCGTGTCGACTCCTTATATCATGGAGTACGTACGACATATACACACACACGTCATTTTAATATATACGTATACACATTAATAGAATCCTTTTCCAACTATAAAAAAAAACACGTAGATTGGAAAATTTTTATTCATCTACTCTTTTTCTTCTTTTAGTTTCGTACACTGTTTTTTTCTTCTTTCTTCTAGCATAAAAACATAAGTACGTAGATGAAAGGTTTGATCTCCCTCTTTTTCTTTCCAATTTTGATGGCGATCTTGTAATATATGCTGAAATAAAATGTTACAAGATTTTCTCTATAAATAAATAGACTGACAGAGTCATATACATATATATGCATAAAAGGAATAATCTATAGCTATATATGTTCTGTTTTTATGGAAACACGGGGACATGAGCCAAAGAGAGAAGTAAGAGAGTGTAGAAAAAAAAAAAAAAAAAAAAAGCAAAGGGACCAAGCATGTAACGCTAGCATCAAAATTTATAATTTATTTCAAGATATCAGTAAACCATTTTGAATGTAAAAGCTTATGCAAAGGTTATAATATTTCATATAAAAATGTAAAAACAATATGAATTTCATTTTGTATCCAATGCATAATGTTATTTTAAGTGCGTAGGATATCTACTTTTTAGCATATATTATTTTAAGTTTTGAATCTTGTACAACGAAAATTTTTACTTAAAAATGACATTGATGGTGTGATGATTATCTAGTGAAAGGTTAACACATCAATTATGAGCAACTAAATGCTAAAATTTATAATTACTGCAAAATTTGACACCAAATAAATACGTCAAATTTGATATTAATTAAGTTCAACATTGCATTTGTGAATATTTTTTTAATTTAAATACCAAATTTTACCGCTGGCATAAAATTTGGTGCTAAATTAGAAATGCTCTAGAACTTTTTTCTAAATTTGGCACGGGATATACATTTGTTAATTTGATATTAAAACATTTTATTGGAAGTAATTTTCTTATAATCCAAATATCCAATTTGAAAATACTTTTGGATTACAACTCGTATAGACTTTAGCAATAAGTTCTTAGAGTGTGTATAATTGGACGAAGAGATGGAGCTAGGGAGGAAGAGAAATGGATGGAAGAGCGGTAGAAGAGGATGCCCAACCTCTTGTTTGTCCACATAAACTAATTCTTCTAGAACAGAAAGATCTACCGAATCCCTCAACTTCAAATTTTAAAAGATTTTTTATCCTTAAAAAATTAACAAATAATAAAATCGATAATATAATAATTAAACAAAAATTTACCATCCACCATTTTAATTCTCTCTTTCTCTTATCAAATAATTTAAGAAATTGCTTTCAACAAAAAAAAAAAAAAAGAAAAAGAAAAAGAAATTGCTATGATTCCCTTTATCCTTACATTGTCCTTTTTCCATCTTTTCAATTATAATTTCCCTCCTTCCCACTCCGAAATCTATATTCTTCTCACCAAACCGACCCTGGTCATAATGAAACATGCTGTACTTGTTCGCACAACCGAGCTGCCAGCTGTCCCTATTGGCTCTTTGTTAAAAGCTGACCACTTTTACTTATTTATTAAATTTTTTGTTGAATGGAAAAGCTGATTGCCTTCCATAATTGAGGCACATACGTCATACTCTTGTTTATTCCTATTAATGTGATTGATTTTTGCAATTATCGAATTGTCGGTGCCCTATATTTAGATGCGAGAATCATCAATTCTTTACTTTTTGATCTTGCGATTTTGTTTGTCCACTCACTTTATCACATTTTTCTCTTTCTCTCTCTCTGTTTAATGCCCGCGTCCTTTATAATAGTTTTTTTTTTAATTATTTATTTTAAGTATGGAACGCTCTTTTTAGATCATACTAAAATTATTAAACAAATCTATCTTAATCTCATATAATGACGTTTTTTTGTCGGATCGCGGACCTTGTTCATAATGATCAGGACCATGAATAGAGGTGTGGAATATAGCGCATAATGTGTTGCACATGTCAGGAAACGAGAGACGCGCCCGGGGGGTGGGGTAATTTTGATGTGACAAAAGCTATTAGAAAGAGAAAGATTCCGCAGGATGATGTTTGGGTGGGCTCTGGGCTTTGCAACAGTCTTCTATTCAATAATAGAACGACCACGACTTGACAAGGGTGTACTCTCGTGACGAGCTCAAGCGGACGCGGACAAGAAGACAACAACATTTTCTCTCTTGACATAGATAAGTTAGGGTTCTAAATTTGAGACTAATTAATGAACATATTTTGGAATCATTAGACATTTCAGCATGTCTGTAAATTAATCTCTTTAATTAGGTAGATTTCGAATATAACAAATTATTGATCTAATGGTAGTAAATAGCCATCTTTCTTTCTTTCTTTCTTTCTTTCTTTTCTTTTCTTTTCTTTTCTTTCTTTTTTTTGGTGACATTTATAAGGAATAAAATAGCCGATTTTGAAATAAATATGAGAATTGTTGATTATTTTATTCAGTAAATATCACATTTATTGATTGTATTAGCAAGTAAATATTAGATTTACTTAGTCATTATGTATGAGATTTATTATAAATGATAGTCTTTTTGAGCCCTAAAGATTTAGTTATTCTTTAATATCCCCCCATAAATTTAATTGGTTTCTCCAACAATTTTTTTTCCCTTTTTATATGTTTTGCTGGATAAATAAAGAACTTGATTGGTGTGCGCCAATATTCCCTCTATTGTTAATGGTATGGATGGGATTATTTACACCTCTCATTTTACTTTTTTCACCCGCTTTTCAGAACCACCAAATAGATTAATTTTAAGATTTAAAAATTACTTGTTCTACCCCTTAATTTTCTCAAAATGCTCTTATAAATAAAGCAATTGCTTTCTTCTTTCTCAACCCATTAAGCCTAAATCCCTATATATATATTTACTTTTTTTTTTTTCCAAAGAATGTTTTATTCTGGTTTTAAATTTTAATTTTTTTCCACAATAATTTTAAGTGAAGATTCTTTTATTTTGTTTGTTATTATTCCTCTTTTTCAATAGTTTTTTTAGTACTATATTATCATTTGGGGGGGGGGGGGGGTTCTCTAAGAAATAACAAGAAAATGGGAAACCAAGTACGTATATAATGTTGATATATAATTAAATAATTTATCTCATTGGTTATTCATTTTCTATACATAGTTGAGAGAAATGGTTAAGAATTCATGCAAACTCTGAATTGTGAGCTTTTTCTAATTATCCAATAAAAGCATTAACTAAATTCATAATATATTTTTAACCATGTTTGTAGAACACTCAACTTCATCAAGTTTTTATCGCTTTAAGAAGAAGTGTATGAAAGAACAAGTAATTCATAGATTTTTATCTCAATATATAAACTGATGTTGAAGAATTTTAAGATTTCTCAAAAAAAAAAAAAAAAAAAAGAGGAAGAAAAAGAAAGAAATATGGTGAGAAAAATTTAAAAAAGAAACACGTTACAAAACATATTATAAAAAAGGAAAAAAAATTCTGCATAGGGGGTAAGATTTAGTACGTGGAAAAAGAAAAAAAGGCAAGTAATTTAGTTATAAAGGTTTTTTAGAATAACTAAGGGGTGGAACAAGTAATTTTTTAATTCTAAAATTAAATTGTCAGTAATTTGGAATTGAGTGGGAAAAGTAAAATTGAGGTGTCATAGACCACCCTAATGGTATATATCATTCCCACTCAAAGTAGGGGGAAATTTTAGCAATTAATTGTAAGATAAATGCAAAATAGCACAAATGAAATACATTTTCTAATTATCCAATAAAAGCATAACTAAATCAAAAATTTTTAACCATGTTTAGACACTCAACTCATCATTACGCTTTAAGAAGTGATGAAGAACAAGTAATCATAGATTTTATCTCAATATAAATATTTGAAGAATTTAAATCAAAAAAAAAAAAAAAAAAAAAAAAAAAAAGAAAAAAATATGGTGAAAAAATTTAAAAAAAAAAAACAAAAATATTATAAAAAAAAAAAAAAATCATATAAGAAGTACGTGAAAAAGAAAAAAAGGAAGTAATAGTTATAAAGTTTTAGAATAACTAAGGGGAACAAGTAATTTTTTTAATTCTAAATTAAAGTCAGTAATTTTGGAATTGAGTGGGAAAAGTAAAATTGAGTGTCAATAGACCCACCCTAATGGTATATATCATTCCCACTCAAAGTAGGGGGAAATTTTAGCAATTAAGATAAATGCAAAAACAAAATAAACTACAAAACATAAATAAAGGAGAGAGACATAAGATAAATAGAAAGTACATATTTATTATTTACCATCTTATTGTTATGTGTACACATTCTCATAAGTAAAGTAGAAGGAGGTTAAAAGCCGTGGTTAGTTACAACAATATGACGTGTTAACTAGGAGTTTATGGAATACCAACCATTAAGAATAATCAAGTGCAAATAATGTAATTCATGAACGTATTAGATAAGAAGATTAACATTCACACTAGCTAATAAATCAAATTATTCATACCACTCCTACTAGAATGTTCATCACGTAAGAATATGGCTCCTCATTAAAAACTTACTAGTGAAGGAAAAAGTGCACATTACTATCTCGTTAAAACCTTGTTAGGAAAACTCTATGGAGAAGAAAAAAAAAAAAAAACCTTGACTAGCTAAGAAAAAAGAGTTGAATGTGAATTGCTTCCCCCTCACATCAATATATATGGTTGTCTAGTAGTCCTAAATTTGATATGAAATATGCCGATGCATATAATTTTTAGTAACTAAAGAAATAGAACGGTCGATTTCCTACATTAACACTTTGCTAATATTCATATCACTGCTCTTTCAGACTTCATTTTTGACAAAAATTTAATAAATATGTTGGCTATCTTTGATCGATTGGTATCTCTTATATATATTTATATATCTATACATGTATCTTTATCCATATTTACTTCTGAATAGGTACAATAATCACATGATAATCAGTTGCATAAGAACTCAACTTTAGGTGAGTGTAAAATGAATTGCACAACATAACCAATTACGTAAATTTCAGATTGAAGAATTTTAAAAGTCCCTTAACCGTCAAATTTTGCTATATTCACTTTCATCAGGGAATATGCAAATAATTTCGCAAAATTGATTTTTTTTTTATTATTTGGCTATAAGAAAAAGCCACGTCTTCTATGATCTTTCATGATGATTGCACCAATAATTACAGCATGATACAATATTCAAATCATGGAATGTGAAAAACCAAATGGAAATTAAACAAAATAAGTGGTTCTATTTATTGGCTCAAAATTGCATGCCACCATAGTATATCTCCTTCTCCATATATACATTTATATATATCTTTGTCAAATCCTTGCAAATACAATATACATAAAAGATAAAATGCAAAGGATGGAAATAATGTACAGTGAACTCACTATAATGTAAACCATATTTAATAAAGGTGATAATATAAGTATCTAACATAATCAATTGCCTTTTTAAAAGCATTCTAAGTCACTAAGATGCTACTATATATATTAATAGACGTTGATAAGTAAAAGTGAAAAGAGTCACACTTACAAAATAAATTTAAACACTTGAAGTAATAAAAACATGCATTGATACGCTTATACGCATGAATCGAAGAAAGCCAAAGTTGATATCATGTTTATGTGTGTAACTTGATTATCACATCTACTTGATCACAGATTGGGCACAATCATCACATGGGTTAGACAGTGCATTTTATTCGAATAGGGCACACAAATTTTTTTTTTAAAAAAATAAATAAATAGTTAAATTTTTTTAAAGAATTATCAAATACATACATACAAAAAGAATCATAAAACATATTATAATAGATTATGATGAGTTTAATGTTTAAAAAAACATTACATAATAGTTTTATTTTCAACACAAGTGAAAATTTATTTCTCGATATATACGACTAAATTATTTTTCAACCATTGTCTTTATTACTTTTAAGTTTTTTTTATTTCTTTCTTTTTCGTATGCCTAATGATTTTTGACTATTAGGATAAAATTTTAATTGGTGGGTTTAAACATGGATAATTAATTTTTAGTGCGTGCAGAAGAAACCATAAATTTTTTAAGGGAAATTAAAAAAAAAAAAAAAGTTTAAAGGAAAGGTAGCCATCACTCGGCCATATGTGTTGCTCTGCCCTTGAGATTGGATATTGACAACCAGAGAATCTTCTAATATTGTAAAATTTCGAACTATTCTTAGTCAAAAACAAAAATGGTTAGAACTTTTGCTGTTCCATGTTGTAAAATAAATGTAAAATAGCACAAATATATGTTAATAGATATTAAAATATTTTATTGAAAAAGATTTTTTAAATTCGAATATAAAATATTTTTTCCTTAGATACAAATTGGACGTTAAGATAAAAATACTTTTGGATTACAACTCATTAGACTTAAGCAAAGTGTGTAGGGTAGGAGGGAGACACAGAGGGAAGAAAAGGGATTGAAGGAAATGAAGTGAAGGAAGATGCCTAAGCTCTTCTTTATCCGTGTAAACTAATTCTGATCTAACAATGAAAGGATCTACCAAAATTTTCAAATTAAAATTAAAAAGACCATGTTAACCTAAAAAAATTAATAAATAATAAAATCAAAATTTCTAGCCCAAAAAAAAAAAAAAACTTGCAATACAGTAATTAGCATAAATAAGTATCATCATTTTACCTTTTTTTTTTTTTTTTATATCTCCTTTTTCAAACCATATAAAGGATTGATAGTATTCATTTTCATTTTTTATCATTCCAACTCTTTCTGTCCATCATTTCAAATCAAGCAAGCCTTTTGGTCACTTGCCCCACTTATAAAAAGAATTCCCTTCTTGGCATTTTGTTAAAAGCTAATCACTTTTTTTTTTTTTTTTTTTTTTTGGGACAGGAAAGGCTGATCAATCGATCACCATCTTTATTTAAAGTGGCTTTGATAATTGAGGTTCAAACATTATTCTCTAGTCTATTCATATTATTCTGGTTTACTTTTTATAGTATCAGTGCTACTTTTCTGCAGCGTGAATCACACCTTGACCCTTTTGCCGAACATTATGATAGTCCTTTTTTTTTTTTTTTTTTTGGGCTGAAGATCACACATTAACCATTAATCATACTTTCATTTTTCTTTGCTCAACGCACTTTGTCACAGTTTTTTCTTTCTTTGGTAGGGATGTCTTATCTAAAAAAAAATATTGATATGGGATGTCATTTGAGATGATGCATAAATTATTAACCTCTGTTTGGCAAAACCATAATCATGAATTCAAAATTTTAGATTTAAATTGAGAATTTAAAATGAATATCTTTAAGAAAAAGACAAATAAGTGAGATACTTATATAAAAAAATGAAAAAAGTAACCTTTAATTTAAAATGAATTAAAGTGTTTGAATTAAAAATGGGATGACAAACACACCAAAAAAAAAAATCATCTTTATCGTACAAGGTTGTTTTGTCGAACTCGAAACCCTGTTCATGACAAAAATGTCCATTGGAGGGCGTGGAATATATCCTGAGCGCATGATGTGTGACAGATGCTAGAAAAAATAACAGGGGCTGTCTATGATAGCTGTTAAAAGAACAGAAGATCGTAACGCGATGGACGCTTTCTGAGAAAAAAGATTCCCCACTTTTTAGATGATTGGGCGAGGTACTTTAGACTTTATGAGTCTTTTCTTTTAAGAGCGCGTTTAGCAAGCCGCATAGGAATGCAATGAGATTAAAATAAAATTAAAAAAAGAGAATTATTGATTCATTTTTAGTAGATGATGTAAAGAAAAATAATAACATTTTCTTTATAATGTTTATTAATTTAAATAATATTAATCTTATTAACATATTTATTAAAAATATATTCTTTTATACAATAAAAAACATTAACACATGGATATTTATTAAGGATATATAAGTAAATTTGTTATTTATCTCATTTGACAAAGAATCAATATCAAGAGCATTTAGGGATTGATATTCTTCTTTTTCATTTCCTATATTGTGTGGGATCTATTAAATTTCTATTCTCATTTTGTAAATAAACACATGATTAAGTGAGAAAGTGAATGTTTACTCACTTTTTCTTTTCCTTTAATGCAAAGTAAACATGCTCTAAATATAACGATCAACTCAACAAAGATGCACTCTCATGAATGACGAGCTCAAACAGACAACAAAACAACATCAACGTTTTTACTAATAACTTTAGTTTTTATTCTTATTTGTACGTTATTATTATTTTTTGTGTGCTTATATCTATTGTTTAAAAATTAAAAAATCCAAATTAAATAAAAATTAAGATACAATGCATTTCTAATGCAATGTTAAATTGATACGTCAATGATAAATTTTGATATTTAGATGAAAAAAATGATCTCTAATGAAGAACTGTAATTTTGTATATGTTAAACTTGGTTGTAAATGTCCCGCCATGTATGACTAATGTTATATTCTGAATTTGATAGTTATTGATGGTCCTATATTTATTAATCTAATTATTATAGTTTTGTCATTTAAAAATATTTAATACTAAATTTTAATTTTATGAATTTTAAAATTTAATGATATGATGACAAAATGTATATATAGCATTAAAAATAACACCATAATATGAATCATAAAAATGTTATCTTTCATACTCTTTATAACTAATATAATATTGAGATTGATAAATATTTGAAGATGGCATTAAATTTATGTATTTGAGGAAATAACAAATATTTACAAATAATGAGAAATAAAATGAAGAACTAAAAAGTGAAATATTCTGATAATTTTAATATTTTTTACGGAAAACAAAACAAGGAAATAAATAGTGAAGGAAAAAAAGATATGAGAAGTATTATAGTATTAAGCTAGTACAAAATTTGAATATTTAACTATTTTTTAAATTTAACTGATCAAGTCTTCTTTAAATCAATTTTTTGCTTCGTCCGTGCTTAATCACCCTCTTTGTGTAAAGGGGAATTAATAATTGAGGTAGAAACGTTATTATATTGAAAAGAAAAATAAAGATATATCAATCTCGTTATTCATGTGATTGTTATCATTATGATTATTATTTTGATATTGTATCAATCTTGTTATCTTTTGCAAAGTATCAGTGCTTCTTCTGATGAACCACTATAGTCTTTCCTTTTAATCATTCCTTTTTTTCTTTTTTCTTTTTTTGGCTGAAGCATTTTGTAATAATTGGTAATCGATACGAGATACTCTTTTTAGATCATAGGAATTGTTAAAGGAACCGTCTTCGTCGTAAAACAATGCTTTGTCGGAACTCGGACATTGTTTGTTGACAATCAGGGCCATCAGTGGGTGCAGAATATCCTGGAGCGCATTATGTGCATGTTTGGCAAAACTTCTTTGCGAAGTAGTTAGATAATCTGTTAAAAGTATTTTTGATCTTCAAATTAAGAGCTTCATGTAAAACCTAAAAAATATGACTTCCGACCAAAATTTTTCTGAGTAAATTTTAAAACTTATATAAGAGTTTGAGTTAGACATTATAAAATTTATTTTTAAGTAGTTTTATTGCTTATTAAAAAATTTTAAAGTCATTTTAACTTCAACAACTCTTTTAAAAATGTGGTTTCCAAACAATTACTGAAAATTCATAATTTTTACTTATATTTTTTTTATTGACTAAAAACAAAAGCAAAAACTTTGTCAAATGAGTCCTATGTCTTTACGTTTGGTAGGGTGAAAAAAAGGAAGGAAGGAAGTGGAATAAGGGAGAAGTGGATGGAAAATTATGGTGTTGGTTGTATTGTAAGAATGAAAAGAGAAAGAAAAGGAAAATAAGAGAGGATTGTTGTGGGGCATATTAATTTTTATCTTTCTAAAAGTGGATGAAAAATATAAATCCTTCCAATAATTGTTAAAATTACTTTTTTATTCTTGTTTTTAAAGTAAAAAATATAAATGAATGAATAGTATAATAATTGGATCAATCAATTATTTTCTTTCTTTCTTGTCTATCAAACAATTTAAAAGTGAAAAGATAACATACCTAAATAACTATATTTTTTTCATTTATTATTTAACCTAACACAAGTTCCCAATTTTTTACCAACATAACACAAATTGTAGTTAACTTTAGTTTAATTTTGTGTCAATTAATGTAGTGTCAATTTTTTATGTCATGTTAGTGCAATGATTTTTAAATTTGTGACATTCAGGTGCTTTCCCCAAAAGAAATTCATCATTTCAATTTTGAATCTTGTGTAAGCTTTCCTTCCATCCTATTTTCTGTAAATCTATTTTTTTAGTTTAAACTCTTTTTTTTTTTTTTCCAGGTAAATTTGAATGGGCATCATGTGAAATTTGAGGAAGAAAACCCAAGTAATATAGTGCTGTTCTGGTATTTTTTTCAAAGCTAATAATTGGATTAATTAGCAAATTGAATATGGTAAAGAGACGCAAATCCTCTAATGCCTTTCATAAGAAAATCAAAAGCACATTGAAAAGAGGAGATCGCTTGCACCGTGCCGCAGGAAGGGGGGAGAGTGGGCACAGGGTTCGCGTCGTTGTCAGAAGAGGAGGATAAGTCGCCGGAGTTAATGGGGGATGTCGCCGGTGTTTCTCAAAGCTTACAAGTTGGGTTCAACTGTACAATTGGTTCCACAAATAAAGAAAAATGAAAAAAAAAAAAAGGTTCAAGGAGAGAGAGAAGATGACATATGCCTTGTGTGTCTGAAAAGGGTGGGTTAGAAAGCGCTTTTATTGCTGTTAATTCCAAAATTACCCATAGCAATTTTCGAAGGACTATAACTTTATAAACTGCATCTGCAAGTATGTTTTTGCATACCCCCATTATCTTTTTTTTTTTTTTCGTGGGAAGTTATAATAATATATTTACTTTAGCAGAGCGCTTCATTAACTTTACTAACTATACAATTATCTTCATGCTATTTGTTTAGAGAAAAAAAAAAAAAAGAAATTGTAAACGAAAAAGAAAGGACATAAATACAAGATTTGAAAAAAAAAATGTCAAAAAAAGTAAGCTATCTAGTTTCTTCTTCTTATTATAAATATAAATATATATATATATATATGCATGCTCGTTACAGTATATTATATTGTGTATGCTACTATATGCCTCTAGTATATATACAACCACCTTCAGAAACTTTAGGTAGGAAAAGGGAAAAAAAAAAAAAAAAAAGCCACCATTAGGAAAAAAAAAAAAATCGCGTCACAAATAGCAAATACGATTCTGTATAAAAAAAAAAAAAAACAAAAAGTAAACCTAAATGAAATTTAATTAAAATAAAAAAAAGATTATTAATGATTTTCTAGAATTGTTATTATGAGTAAAGTTTTTTTAAAATAAAAAAAATTAAAAGGTTCTATTTTACAGGCACATTTGTGAAGGTTTGGCGTGTTGGCTTAGAAAAAAATGTTGTTGTTAAACTTTTTCCCTCTAAATATAGTGATGTAATTTAAATGTATAATGATGGTTCTTTTCGTAATTTTAGACGAGGGTGTAATAGTATTTTTTAATATATATAGGGAAATTATCATTTAAATTAAAATTGGGTACAAACGCCAATATCAAAGATGAAACAACCCTGTGATACAAGAGATATAACCTTTGATTAAGATCGGTTATATCAGTAAAATCTGATGAAGTTCAGTGAGGAGGACATAAACCGAGATCCGATGATGGGAAAATTCCTGAACAATCCTATAATCGAGTATGTACAAAGTTTTTTTTTTAAAAAAAAAAAATCTACAATCAATGGAATATAAGCATGAATATCAAATAACATCGCCTGCAAAATTCTTGCTCCACACATGGAACAACCACTTCGCCACACGTCATAACTAAAAGGAAATCAATCGGCTCGATTGGAGGTAAGAGATCACTGCATTAACTCTTAGATCACTAAGGCCTCATCGAATCCCAAACCACTAGAAGCTCGTCGAGTTAGATTTGGTCGAGAAAATCCCAATTAGGACCCTCAAACTCCATTTCTGTCGAGATCACCGAACTGTTAATCACATTATTGCTAGCCACTGTAGCAGTGCAGCAGAAGTCCCATACAAAAGAAAACTATGAGAAATTTGATAAAAAAAGGGGGAGAGAGAAAAGAACTTTTGGAGAGTTTTTTTTTTGTTTTTTGTAATAGTTAGTTTTAAATGAATTGGATGTGTGAAAAGTCAAGTGGGGTATGTGCGTAGAATCACCCTAATTTAAATTACAATGAATCATAAATATATAAACGAATTTAAGAATTTTGCAAGATATTATTATCATTACTTTTTTTTTGGTGAATTTCTAAATGACAATATATTATTTTCATTATTTAGCATTTAGAACATATTTCTAAATGCTTTTCCTTTTCTTTTAATTAAAATTTTCGTTTATATGAATTTTAGTTTCAAATGGGTGTTTCCAGCATATATATATGCTGGAACCTAATTAGAATATATATATAGATATATATATATATAAATTTTGAAAGTAGTTTCCAGCATTCATTTAAAAATTGGGATCCACATTTATTGTTTTTTATTTTTCACTTTCTAGTGGAAAAGAAAGATAAATAAATAAATAAAAGTTGTTGATTAATAAATGAAATACGACTGAATTAACAAAGTCATGAGCGTGTAAGAATTTAAATGGGTGAGATTAAAGTGCCACTATGAATTTAATAGATTTGGTTTTATTGTGCATCCCAATCGCCATAAACAGGTGGATGAGCGCGGGACAAATATTGAACACTACTCCTAAGGCTTTGTTTGGAAAAAGAGATGAAGAGAATTGTAAGAATCTTTCATGTTGTTTGATAAGAAAAAAAAAAAAAGTTAAAAAATGAATGATAGTCATTTATCTAATTATCATATTGCCCTTTTATAAAATTTGTTAGTAATTTTTTTTAAGGTAGAATAATCTTATCAAGCTCCAATAATATAGAGAGATTGCATCTATTAATGGAGTCTCTCTCCACCTTTTCTCACCTTCTCTTCCCTTTAACCAAACAGTAGATTTCATATCTCCTTCTACCTCTTTCCCTCCACTCCCTTCCCTCTCCGTCTCTCCCTCCCATCAAACGGACCCTAAAGGGCAAGGGACGGACACACAATCCCTCACACTGAATTTTTTTTTAAATCTTGTTCTACTTTCATAGTATATTTAAATTTGTGCCCCACTCAATTTTTATCATCCCTCAAAATCCAATCAAAACTCTTTTCCTTTTACAGTCTTTAAAACCATTTTTGGTTAATAAATTGAATGATGTTCTTCACTTTATACCTTATTGTCTTAAAAAAAATCGTCAAACTCTCTCTCTCTCTCTCTAACACTTTTCTTTTGGTTAAAATCAAATAACTTTCGTCGAATACTTTCTTTTAAATTTTATTTTAATCAATGTTAACGTCGGTTGGCTTTTCCTTATCATCTTTATATATATTAATTTATTAAAATAATGTTTGTCTCCCTCCCTAAAAATATTAACCTTCATAAGTGTAGCTTTGTTTATATTCTCTTAATCCCTTTCATCTTCTTTAATCTCACTTTATTCTTTCATTTTAGCTCTCAACAATTTTCCTCTTATTATTCATGATAAGTTTATAGTAGAGTCACTTATAAAATTATTATTAGATTTTACATGCTATCATTTTAGGATATTATAATTAATTTTGATAATCAACAAATATATATGTAAATATTTGTTTATTGATCAAAATAGTTTAGAAATTTATATCTTTTTATTTTATTTTATTTTAGTACATAAAATTTTTATCCACTTGTCCGTTTACTCCCATTAACTTTAAATCCTAGATCCGTTATATGACACTCGTCGTGTTGGGCATTATCTAGTAATTAAGATGGGCTCTGTGATATGGGACACACAAATAAGATCCACTTTATGTAAGTGATTATGATGTTTTACACTAATAGTGCCCCCAAGCATTTTTCTCAAATATATGCATTTTTTGTCTTTGAAGTTTATTTATTTATTTTTCTTTTCTATCTGTTGTTGACTTAGCATGGAAGAGTTCTTCTTTAACAGGACCCCATCTCTCGGAGGGAGGTCGATCAAAATCAAGTGAGGTAAGTACATACCCCAAGTCATCGTTGCTGTTTCTTGTGTTTGTAGGCCTCAAATAAATGTTTCTCGCCATTCTTGGGGGATTTGGGAGGATGCCAAAACGTTAATCAATGGTTTCAGAAAGTATGATATATAAACTGATATTATATATATATACATATTAGTACTGACGATCTACGGGAAAAAAAAGTTCGATCCTTAATTTAAGGGGTTTGGTAAGTTCACAAGGGCTAGAATGTTTGCTAAGGAAATAACTCCAGCCAAAACTCATTCATATATAGACACATGTATATATATACACACATATATTGGCGTTTGTAATAAAAATAAAATAAAATAAAATCAGCGATTATATGTCGTCGGATCTTCGAAAACTGGCAATCTTGCTCTCCGACCTAGTTAGTAATTTTTATTTGCAGGTTATTGTCCTTTCTGAATGTTGATGTCGTTTTAATGAATTATTGTTTCCCATTCCCAGGCTTTGTCCGTTTTGTTGTTGATCGTCCCCACCCGGCAGCATCGCACCTGTTGAGCAGAAGAGAAAAAGAGAAAGAGAGAGAAAGGTAACAACAAATCAAAGGCTGAGACTTTTAGAAAAATAAAATAAAATAAAAGAAACAGTGAAAACAGAATGGAGAAAGACATAGATCACAAATCGAACCCTCTTGTTACTCTTTTCATGTGTGTGTGTGTGTGTGTGTATAGTTTCTCTTTTCCAGTAATCAGAGAAGACTTGATCGGGTGACGGGTGTAATGTAACCCCATTTCTTGCTATGCTATTAGCCTGCGCCTTCAGATGGCGGAAAATCATCACATCCAGCCGGCCGGGGCTTCAGTACTACTGTTAATTGCTTTGATCGGTATAGTTCTTCCGTTACTTTATTTTAATCTATTTCTCAATATTCTCGTCATTGGTATTCTGTTTTGCGTGCCGTTGTAGTTACTAGTTGTTCTCTAATCTATTTTTTGGATGTCGTTTTTCCTTCTTTTTATTGTTGTTTTCCCAACTTATTGTTGTTCAGTGTCCTTTTTAGTTTTTGGTCATTTTTCAAAATTTTTCTAAGCGATTTTTGATTTCTTCTTGTTGTTTTTTGAGAGAAGCCAATTCCTTATATGGTCGGGGTAAGAAGAGAAAAATTACTTCTCTTCGTTCTTCCAAATCTATCCATCTTTCCGATTCTTAATTTCTCTTTCCAACCAAAAAAATCCTTAAGTTAGCGTCTTGCACCCCATCCACAATTAAGGATGATATTTTTATCCATAAGTGCAGGTTTGAGGTAATTATATCATGATATGGAGACAGATATGTTAAACCCCTAGTCGAGTACACTGTGGCGGTGAAAGAAACTCCCCGCACCTATATCCCGCCCCATTTATATACACCCGCATAAATATACATGTATACCTATTGATTTAAGTCTAAATTTTTTTAATTAAAATACAAAAAAAAAAAGGAAACACCTCATAAAGAAAAATGGAAAACTATCCCTAATCTTGATATATATATATATATATATATATACACACATTTAAGGGTGATTATATCGGCATGTCTCTTTTGACTCTCCACACCCCCTTCTAAACATACCCCCTCTTAAATTTAAAATGATCAAATTTCTTTAATATACACCCTCTTTTTTTTTCCCCCAAAAAATTACCCATAATTACTATAAAAATAAGAAGTATTCTACCATTTTAAATTTCGTTTAACACCCACTTTTTTGTATTAATTTTGATTTTCTATTTATAGGTTAAATAAAAAAGATTGCAGGAAGAATAAATTAAGTTTTGAAAAAGGAAAAAAAAAAAAAAAAAAAAAGCAAACTGCATTTCAAATTCACAAGTGTATATGTGTGTGTATATATATATATATATAATAGATTAAATTGAAAACTTTGCAGGAAAAAAAAAAGGTTAAAAAACCAAAAAAAAAAAAAAAACAACATAACTAATTCGTTTGTATATATATATATATCTCTTACCTGTATATATTTACTCTTTTGATCATTCATACTTATTACGTGATAGCCATGTGATCGTCACGTAAATTATTTTATTTTATTTTATTTTTTACTTTATTTATTTATTCTGCACGCTCGAATACATCTAGTATATATATGAAAACCCAACGTAAGAAAAATAATATACAACCAAAAAAAAAACGTAAGTTGAACAATATATGACCCAAGAACAGAGAAATACAATATACAATTAAAAAAAAAATCAACGACGGCATCAAAAGAAATATAATTTGCAACAAAAAAAATAAAAAAATATCAACAACAACTTTTGACATACCTCCTGTTCTTTTGGACTACTCATTGAAGAGTTAAAATTAAGGTGAAAATTAGAGATTTGTTATAGGCTTCAAAGTTGTAATATTTATAAGTTGTAATATTTATAAAATTAGAGCTTTGTTACAGGTTTCAAAGTTGATATATAGGCGTGTGGAAAGAAAAAATATAATTGAGATTCTTTTTTATGATATAATTTTATTTATGTGATTAAGTGCATAATAATTGTCCTTTTAAGTCATTTTGTTTGAGGGTTTTTTATTTTTTATTTTTTTTAAGGAGTTAACTATAGGGGATTTAAAGATTTAAGAGGGATGTGTCAATAGAACCACCCATTTTTTATTTTTATTTTTTGAAATTATGTTGCTAAATTTTTATAAAAATTTTAATGAAATTTGTTTTGAGTTTTATTTTTAATTCTTAATAGGTAAATTGATAAGATATTAATATAATACCCATTGGGATTACCTATCCTCGTACATGCCTTAAATTATGTGGGTATGAGGGGTATGAGGGTGGGGGTAGCATACCCACTTTCGTTTCACTCCATTGCCATTCCTATCCACAATTGTGATTCAAATTTTTTTTAAAAAATATATTATAGTCCACATTAAGTATTTTCAAAGGCTAAAATGCTCATGCATCATGTAATACATTGTCATATGGTATGTGACAAGACCTTAAAACAAAAAAGATTAAGGGAAAAATAGCTATGCTTATAGCGGTATAAAAAATAGAACCTTCCTATTATTATTATTAATTTTAATTTACAGTATGCAGTTTGTTTTCTTACCACAGAAACTCTTTTCTTTTATTTTATTTAATCGCACAGGTTAAACACAGAGCAGGCGCGAAAGAGTGCAAGTGTATCCCACACTCACACAGGGAAGGTGCTCTGTTCCGAGTAAAAAAAGGTAACCACCCTTCCACCTAACGTCCTAGCTATTACTGCAATATTATTTGTGTAATACTTTTTTTTTTTTTTTATGTACTCATTTAATGAAAATTAAAAATACTTCATGAATAGAATTTGAAATTAACATTGTGAACTCGTGGTAGGTATTTCCTACATATTTATGTACACTCTGAAACCAAATTAAAAAGAAAATGCCACAAACATCTTGAGGGCTAAAATTTTCAGATTGACTAGTCGTACATCGTCATGGACTTTTCCTAAATCAAAAATCAAAAATCAAAAATCAAAAATAAAAAATAAAAGTCAAAATCAAAATCAAACTCGTCATGGACTATGCATTACTTGCCTCCCTTTTGAAGTATTTTCACATAACTGCTCCAAATCAAGGGGTATGTGAAAAATGACATTTAAAAAAAAAAAAAAACATCACTTGAACTTACCAATTACCAACCCGGTTCAACTTCGTCACTCCCATAGCCTCTTTTACATCCGAATAGCACACCATGTTACCGCCAATCTCAAAATCTCTCTATTCACTCCAATTATATAGGAACCGATGATATCTACAAGACTCACGCCTACTTTCACCTTATAAACTATTGATGGCATTTTTTTTTTCCGTCAAAGCACCCAATGAATTCAGGATCATGTTTTGAGAAATTAATATTTAGCTCTAAATATTTTGTAGATTTCATTTATGGCTCCACTTTAATTATAAGAAAAATAAAAATGTGGCCCCATTTAGATTTTAAATTTTAATTTTTACTCCTAAAATTTCTAAAGAATTTTTTTCTCCTCCCACTTTATAAGAAAAATTATCATTGTGCTCACACTTAACAACTAAAATAAATAACTATCTATATTTAACAAAAAATAATTGTTAACTTTTGAAAAAACATTTCTGCCTCCACCGTTGAAACCGCCCACTTCTCAATGCAGTCTAATCTTGGCCATCCATATTCGGAAGTTCTGCGTCATTTAATGTCGTCTTAGAAATCTTAGAAGTATAATCCAATGATTTTTCTAATTTTTCTTGTGAGTCATGTAAGTCATCACAAAATTGCTTTTTTCCAAGTCAAGCCTTACGAATTCATATTTCTTTATTAGTCTTTTTCCATGTTTGGAGTTTGTCAATTATTCTTATGAAGATTTCAAGTACTATGTTCTGTTTGTGTGTCATTGCACGAGTTACAATTAGTTATATCCATTACAAAGAAAGTATGACGTTCATGATGTGTTTATTCCCTTTAAAGCTTTGGTGGAAAATTACTTTAAGGGTAAAAAAAACCCTAGTCTCGTATCGAAAATATATAACAATAATAATAGACATATAAGGATATTAGGTCACTCCACTTAATAGGTTGACCTTTTAATATGGAAGTCCAATTCTTAACAGTTTCAAATTCCTTCTTCTTTTCTCTAATCTTCACTTATATTGTCACACTACACCTATGTTGGTCTTGAATATTAAGCATTACAACGTTTTTCTATTTCTGGTAAAAAAAAAAAAAAAAAGAAATCCACCAATAGTTAATTAGATTTTTTTATTTATCTACAATATATTTCTGAATATATCGGTTTTCAGAACGTCATCACTACCATATTGTTGAAGTACGGGGTCTCACACACCAACATCACGCGTCCATTCCCTTGTGTTTTCTAACCTGTAGCATTTATTCCAACTTTGTGTACCTCATTAATCGCATGTTAAGAGTCTTTATTTTCATGATCTCCTCGTTTTAAAAAACTTTTTGGTCAATGTTTGAATGTTTCCGAGTCAATGTTATCCTTTATGGCTACGTCCATACTAGTCCACCAAAATGGAAACCCGTTCAAAAACTTTGTCTTTTTCGGTTATCCCTTTCTCAAAGTGGCTACCAACACTAGATCCATGTACCAAAAATCTCTCTCACACATCATGCCACCTTCATCGCGTCAATGTATCCTTTTCAACACAAAAATTTGTAGTTTCCGCACTCGAAAGATACTATGGTTGTGTTTTGAACACCGGTTTGAATTGAGATTTTTTCGTTAGATTTAATTAATATTTCAAAAATTAGTTAAGAAATTTGTTGAGTTTTCAAAAAAGATAAAAACTAAGTTAGAATTTTTACGTTGGAACCTGATTTCCAAATGAAATATACATTTGAATATTGGATATCATCATCTAATCTTCATGTAATTTGGGATAACATTTTTACCCACAGATACATGTATCTAAAGATTAGGATGGGTATAATGGATATTATAAGAGTGCAGGGCGGGTCCATCTCCACACCAGCACCTGCCCAGCCCCAGCCCCCGCTCCCATAATAATATACCCTCTTATAAAGTGTATACAAAGAATAGGGAATACCTTCACAAAGAAAAAAGAGAAACAAGATGAAATGAATTTTGTTTTAAGATTTCAGTAATATTTTTATTGTATTAGTGATTATGTTGCTAAATTTTTTAAAAACTTAAAATGGAATTTTCTTTGAATTTTTTTTCCTCTTAATAAATGAATGAGTAGATACGAGTAGAGCATCCTCAGTGAGGATTACCCGTCCCCGTCCCCATCTCAAATTAGGTGAGTATGAGACCGGATATAGTGGATGATAACAAGAGGATTGAATATGGAGATGGAAAATGCATACCCATTCCCGTATCCCATTGCCATCCCTTCATGCAATCGACCCATTCAAAGCTCCAGTCCATCCAATCCATCACAATCTCAACCAAATTGATACTCCTTGTATCTCCCAAAACTGCGCACCCATAAATCAAGGAGAAGCCGGAATTGGCAGCCCACAAATTAGTGAACACTGAACATGTGCGTGAGATATGGAGTGCCAAGCCTCAATGGCAGCTTCCAAATCAAACGGTCAACGTCCTTTTTCTCTTCTCGCATTAAAAAAAAAAAAAAAAAGGAAAACAAAACCCTCACTTTTTTACTCTCTCACTCACCTGATTCTACCTCCTCATTATGCATTCAATTGAATCCCAATTTATCATGTGCCATCAATGGAAAATTGGACAACGTAAACGCACGCAATATTCATGGAAAGTCAAACCATTCATGTAATTAGATAAGTCCTCCGTCAATGCCTCATTCTCATTTACCTTCCCATTTTTCTCCACTTTCCAATTTCTGCCCCTTACCCATTCTCTCAAATCTTCACCCGCTCACACGAATTTACCTACCACCAATCATGCTGATATTTTGAGTTATGTTGATATATAAACTTAGTGTCTGTTGGGTGTTGTCAAACAAGTCTAAAAAAGTTTAATATGGGAAAAGAATAAAGTGTGGGCACTATATAAGTTTTCCCAACTTTAAGTGGGTAATGAAAGTGATGTGGGAAGTGCCCATGTGGGTTTGCCGTGCGTGGGGTGAGCGGTGAGGCGCACTTCAACACGGGATAACGTGTGTGACATATGTGCATTGATATGAAACTATTATATATTAATCATATTTTTATTTATTTATTTATTTCTTTTCGACTTAAATTTAAATTCTTAAAGGATATAACATCCTGAAAGGATTGTATTCTTTCAGAAAAAAAAATAAGTTTTCTGAATAGCTGTTTTTTCTAAAAAAGTATCAACCACAACCTCTATAAAATAATTATAGAGAATTCCAAATTTACTTACTAAAAAAATTCGATTTCTCTCTCTTTTGTACTACCCTCTTCTTCCAAAGATACCATGTTCTCTTTTCTTTGTGAATTTTCACTTTTACTTGGTGTAAAATTCGATTTTGGAGACTTGTCATATCCTGAAGGTGATTTACTGATCAACTCAAAGCAATATCTTTTAGAGGGGACAAACCAAAGGTTATCAATCC
This sequence comes from Ficus hispida, assembly GCA_025413025.1. Taxonomy (NCBI): domain Eukaryota; kingdom Viridiplantae; phylum Streptophyta; class Magnoliopsida; order Rosales; family Moraceae; genus Ficus; species Ficus hispida. Next base: position 22,088,448 of record CM046361.1, read on the forward strand.
TCTATAAATAATCACAGAAAATTTTGAATTTACTCACTCATGAAATTTGATTTCTCTCTCTTTTCTTTACTGCCCTTCTTCTAGAAATACTGTGTTTTTTTTTCTTTATGAATTTTCACCTTTACTTGGTGTAAAATTCGATTTTAAAGGCTTGTTATATCCTGGAAGTGATTTACTGATGAACCTACAGTAATCTCTTTTAGAGAGTGAGAAAATAACGCTTTAAAAAAAACGTGTTAATTGCGTATTTTAAGTCTCCATATCCAGATTTTCCAACAGCGCAACCCAAACCCATCCCATCCACTCCCTTACCTTCCATACACGTCTATACCCATGCAATAGCAAAGTGCCCAACACCACCCCTGCAACCACAAACCACCCAAAAGCAACAGAAATTAACAAACATATCATGCAACGCCGTGTCAAACATAGCCTTCACAAACCCATCATCAAACTCTCCCTTCAAGCAATCTCTATGCCCACCTCTCCCCATCCTAGCTTTTGAATCTCCTGAACGGCGAAAATAGACATCCAAGGTGTTTATTAATGATCCACTCTACAATCATACATGAAAACTAGTTCATCCTTATTCCTCTGACAATCTTACGGGTTGGAAATGGTTGTTCTGAAAAAGTGTCATCCCCATGACACCATTGATTTCTACGAAGCAAAACTTCTAGTGAAAGACTTCGTCCAATGACCAGGAATCAACTACAACGGGACTTTTTGCTTATTAAACCAACTACGGTGCGTCCCTTGATAAACCTTTCACTTCCTCCAATGTGGGTTTGTTGAGCAACCCAACTCTCGATACTGCAGGTAACGCTTCCCGACATAAGATTTTTAATATATTTGTTAGGATCAAATAAATGGAACTTTATTACCAAACTTAGTCATATATCTTTTATATTCTAAAAATAGTAGACTTAGTACGTCTAGCGACTCGAGTTATTTATTATTTAAACCTCCACGTCTACGTTTTTGGGGACGTAACAGTTACACCTTTCAAGAATTAGCCCTAAATCAAATACCAATAACAGTTCCTTACTCAAATACCAACATGTTCACATAATCATTCAAATCCTATTTGATAATATCATTTAATAAACCAATCAACACACATACAACTTAATTAATCATACTAATTTAAAAAGCATACCAACGACTCTAATTAACCAATCTAATTAATGTATGAAAACGTTATGCAAAACGTAAATTGTCTTGATCTAAAACAAAACAAAACACAAACACAATTTACAAATCACACTCATCAAAATTGCATTACAATTTAAATTCTATGACATAATCCTATGACAAAATGTGAGGGCGGTGTGGGCACACGGCGGCGAGGAGGTGAGGTTGATGGCAGGTTCACATTTACTTGAGAGGGTTTGAGAAAGAAAAGGATGGGGCTGGAGGGGGGGGGGGGGGGGTGAGGATTTTAAGTTTTGAAACCATTAAAAATTCCAAAGATTTCGGATGTACAATAAAGGTTTATAGAAACCATTGTTGAAATTAGACTTCAATGATAGTTTTAGAAAACCGTCATAGACTCCCCTTTTCAACGATGATTTGATATTCAACTTTG
>CM046361.1:22090135-22317722 GCA_025413025.1 Ficus hispida
CATACATACATACATACTTAACGTACACAGCGGAATATTTTTTTTTTTTTTTTTATACACGGTGTATGAACAATAACGATATATAAATAACGAATATATGAACAAAACAAAAAGCGATATTCGAACACCGGATAATATATAATGTTCATAAAAGATAAAACACGTAGCGGCAGAATATCCCACATCACTTCACAGTTCACCCTGCCCCGCTCGCCATCTCGTATCAAAATTTGCTGACAGGTTGCTTACCTACAGCATAGACGTAAGACGTGAGCTTTCGCTCAGCAAGTACAACATAATTATCCGCAACAATTAATAATACAAAACATAACTCAAATCTAACATAACACATTCTACCCTAATAATGCATGAGCCAATTATGCTTGATTATGCTTGCTTGGTATTTCATAGTTTATCATACTTATCGTGCTTAACATGCTTATCTTACTTATCATGTTTATGGGCCCCATAAGTGTACGTACCGGGCGCGCAACTATGGAGTGGTTGGGGCGGCCAGTCCATTTCCAACTCAATCCATAGTCCAACCCGACCTACGAGCGGGTCGGTACGACACAGGCAACTTGCTTGCCTTCATACTTATCTTTCATAATTCCTTAATCATTCTTATTTAGAGTTAGTGAACATGCTTCGTGATGTCACATATTCATAAAACATAATCTTATCATGCTTCCTATCATAAATTCATGCATCGTAGACATATCATACATCTTAATCATAACATAACATTTCATCATGGCACATTCATAACATATAACATTTCATAAGCATATCACATCAACTACCATAGCATTTATCATTCATACTTAGGCAAGTATTCAACTAAAGCCTATGCTGTAGGCGGAGTTGTACTTACCTTGAACTCTAAGTCCGATGCTATGCCGCTCCTGAACAGGTCGCAATAACAGATTATCACCTGTTATTACAAAGGACATAGCGTAAGGATTTCTGAAAATCCTACTTTTAAATTTGTTGGTTATCCAACCAACATTCATTTTATTCTGCGTTTATATGCCCCATAATCTAACTTATATACATTAGGAACGGGTTACTAAAATAACCCTGTAGGTAACCCTCGAGACAAGGCCCTATTCCATAATCTTAATTCATTATTGGGTTACGTTGGATAACCCTTGGGCTTCGGGCCCAAACCAATAACTCGGTGTCTTTTCCGGTTTATTGCTCACCGAAACTTGGTTTAAAAATCCACTTTTGAAACTTAAGGTTTTCTTTAAATTCCTATGAGTGGGTTCTTTATAAAATCATCTAAAGTCAAAACTGCCTTTGGAGCAGTTTCTTTTTGAAAACTTGCTAATGTACGTGCAGGAATGTCCAATTCCAACACTGTCTTTAAATACCCTGAGCAGCAACCTCCCGATCACTGCACAGTTTTTGAAATATAATTTTTATTTAGAAATCTAGATTGAATCTGAAAAACTTTTCTTCATAGAAGTTTTAGATCTTGGAAAATCATAAAACTTCCCTGTTTTATACAAAACCCAGTTCGGACTCAAACCCACTCGTTTTCCCTTTTTAATTTCACCTGGCCGTGCATAGAAACTGGCACGGTCAGGCTCGGATTTCCGTGAAAACGAAGGCCGTTGGAGCCTTATTTTTAAAAACTGTCCACGTTGTCTTATAGCAAAAACTGTTCTGAACAACTTTCATGTTTTACGTTTTTCGAAAATCGGCCTCTAAGGGCCTCAAAATTTACTTTCCAGAAAACAGGGCAACATACACCCGAATTGGCAGTTTCCTCATTCTCATTGGTTACTCGCCCTAAAAACGTGCACACTACTCAACCGAACCAGCGGGAGTCTAAGTCAAGCATACAGCGGCTTTCTAACGTCAATTTCTCTTCAAACACAAATAAAAAAACTCAGCCATGCAAACCATTCTCTTATCCCAAAAATATAGGGTTTGCTGGAAATAAATCCAGCTTAACTAACATACACCAAATCTGCCAATTTACCTAATCATGCATTCTAACTCATAACTTAACTTATTAGGAGCATATAAACTTAACCATACAACTAACATACAATCCACATACATCAAACATATTTAAAATCATACTATACTACTCTAGCACATTAAATCAAGCACATACCTACCTAGGGGCCGAAAATAAAATCCGAGCTTATGCTCGTACAACCGATAACTTGTAATACAATTTAAACTTGCAAATTGAACCAAATTGAAAGTTGCAAGTTATGAGAAATTTTACCTTGATGAACCCTAAGTTTGATTAGGGTTGGTCCAAACTTCTTTCTTCCTTGGCTCCTAGTACAGCCGGCTCCTCCCTAGGCTCACCCAGAATTTTTTTTTTCTGCCTTCGGCTGCTGCTGCCCACCAAGGTCAGCCACTAAATCCGGCCACTCCCTTAAACTTCCTTCAACTTTTTCTCACCCTTTTCCAGCCCACAAACAGCCGGCCAACAAGCTAACAAAGGGGTCCAAAATTTCCAGCACTCACTATCTTCCTCCTAGCTGAAAACCGAACTACACCCAAGGGTTCCTACACTTGGATTTCTGTTTTTGTTCTTGTTTTTCTCTTGGCTGTAAGGGACGGTTTTTGAGCTGTAAATTGGGCAGAATTTGGCTGAGATTTTTGAATTTTCTGAATAGGAATGGCCACCTATTTATAGAGGTTTGGCAACTTTGCTTAATTGCCAAAAACTCCATCAAAAATCAGCTTTTTACACCATTTTTGGTGAGGTGGCCGGCCAGCCCATGCTTAGTTGGCACCTAATACTTTCCTAATTAAGCTTAATTCCATATTATGTCATTAATAATGGATGAGGTGATGTCATTAAGGCTTGTTTGGCTTAAAGCTTTAAAAGCAATCCATTTAAAGCCAAACAGACATCGTTAATACTGTGTTACTTCATACACAGTTTCATAAATTAAATTTCATTCCAAAATTTATCTGTCATAAAATGGACGATACGAAAAACTTTTCTTTTCGCTTTGAATCCTTTGGCCCTTAATAATCTATTTATGTGCTTGAATTTTTCTAAAGCGGGTTTAGGTTTAATTCTAACTATTTTGTCCGTAAAAATTGATTTTCGCAGTACGAAACCTATACTGCTCAACATTCTTAAATTCCGTCACATAGTTGGCCTTTTTAGTCAATCTTTGACTCCTCGGGTCAACTTTGACTTTCATGGTCAACTTTGACCTTCATGGTCAACTTTGACTTTTTCGGTCAAACATTGACTTTTTGTAAAATCATAGAGTTTGCTATCTTTTGAACCCAAAAGATCGTAGGCTTGACTAAGCGATCATATTTGAGTCTTATGACGCCATAAGAACTCATGAAAATTAATAAAAACCCTAAGCCGGGCTTTTTCATAAATACCATTTCGGTACATATTAAATTTCTATACGAGAACTCAAAACGTTGAATTTTCTAGATCTTACAAGAAGAACTACCTTCGTTCGACTTTAATGAAATTCCCTTCGAATTAAGACCTTTGGCATATTACGCACAAAGTTCCATGCATGACGGTACCCAAATAATGTGCCCACTACAATAGTTCGTCATTGACGATGACATGCCAATATATATTGGGTTTGAAGATGTATACCATTTCATAACATTTAAAGAAATTAGTGCAAACAGCATAATGGTATACATCAGGTAATATATTTATCCTTAACCAAACATTATTATATATAATTCTTAATCTTATATATGTAGTGTTTGCGTAACAAGTGAGCCGAATTATTTTGCAGATACTTAACGGATTGTTGTGCAAGAACAGGTATGGATCAACGGCTCGAGTTTATTTCTCCAGTCCTTATCTCACCAGTTCAACAAAATATAGATTGTGTTGCCTACGTTCGAGAGAGGGCTGAATATATCTTACGGATATTAAGAAACGCACCAAAAGGAAAGCGGTTTCTAATGCCATATAACAGCGGCCAACATTGGATATTGACAGTTATTGATCCGTGGGATGACTCGGTCATGTATTTTAATCCTTTAGCAAACGAACCGGGTGATGATTTTAAAGACCTAATTACGATGTAAGTATTCTTTGATGTTAATATATATATCTGCTTAGAGATAAAATGATTGTTGTTGTAATTGTTTTCAATGTGTCAACTTGTTAGGGCACGTAACGATTGGAAATTGTTGGTGGGAAGAGGAATAAAACAGCGACATAACTGCCAAACGTTGATTGATACTGTTCGATGTCCAGTACAGGAAGGTTATGTTGAGTGTGGTTATTTTGTGTTAGCTTTCATGCGAGAAATAACCTTATCTGTTGATGGATTAGCTGTGCTTCAAAGGAAGGATTTTTATACTGATGCTGACATGATCTTGGCTAGGCAGGATCGGGCTTCATTTGTCACGCGGTTTATACAATATTGACTGCAAACAATAAATAAATAACATTTTTACTCTCGTTAAATTGATTGTTGTAAATTATATAATACAAGTAATCATAGATTATTTGAGGAAATATTATTGCATGTTTAATAATATCGTATTAAAACACGAGATTTGGCACCCGTGAATAAAGAAACGCACTGAAAAAAAAAACGACGGTTTTTTTTCACAAAAAAATTTTTTTTTTTCACAATAAACCACGACGGTTTCCCGTTGAACCATCGTGGTTTAGCGTGAAACCACGACGGTTTCAGCGAAAACCGTCGTGGTTTCCCCGTGAAACCGTCGTGGTTGATGTACTTACCACGACGGTTTTTTAAAAAACTGTCGTGGTATGTTCTGCAATATGCAAACTACAGTTTTATTTTTTGCATTACACGACGGTTAAAAAACTATCGTGGAATCTTAAAAGATTCCATGACTGTGGATTCCACGACGGTTAAAAAACCGTCGTGGAAATTTTACCACGACGGTTTTTAACTGTCGTGGAATCTTCATTCTGTAGTAGTGTATGAAATATTTGTATTTTAAATATTAATTGAAGTGTTATCTTTTAGGAGGCTATAAATACATGACAAATGGTCTTGGAAGGACAAGAGCAAGATATCACAACTTAGCATATTATACCACTTGCAACTCCGAAAAATATAGTGAAACCACCAAGCAATAGCAACAGAGAGGACATAACTAGCTAGCTAGCGATGAACCTATAAACACTACTTTAATCTTTAAGAACTGCCTATTTAACAAGCAACAAAATTTAGAGTTCAGCAACAAAATTTCGAAAACCACAATAACGCAAATAAATTGCAATCTCATTTTTAGCCAAAAAAAAAAATTGCAATCTCATAAAAAAAAAAAAAAAAAACCTCGTCAAAACATGTTCTTTATTGTAATATCAATAACTACATAAATACTCACACAAGCGTTCGTCTCACAATAGGCACACCCTCTATCTGGTCACGACATGCATCTAAACTCACACAGATTCAGTCGAATTATTTGAGCAAAGTTGATATTTTTATCTACCTTGGTAATAGAAAAAGGACTACACGCACACACACACAAACCAAACATTTCAAGGTGGCTTGCAGCAATTTTTTCACTTGCAACTTTCCAGTTATGCTGAAGCAGAGGACTGATCTGTATCTTTAATTAAGTAGCAAGATCTTCAGAAGAGTCGTCGATAGATTTCTCATCTTCTTTAGAGGCAGGCACAGAAATCTGGTCGAGGGGTTTGTCATCAGCAAGAACACTCACAACTTGAGACATGGTGGGTCTGACTCCAGGGGATATATGGGTGCACTTCATTGCTAACTTCAAGATAGTCATGGCCTGTTTCATATCATAAGTACCTGACAAACTTTCGTCAACCAAACTCGGCAGTTTTCCCTTTGAATCTGCTATGCAGACCTGCATTCATGCATTGTTTGTTTGTCATATTTAAATCAATCGCTACATAAAGAGAAAAGAGCTAATTATATGTCATTTCATAGTTTGTCATACCTCGTCTACAAGCAACTCAAGCTCGTGTTTATTTTTAAGGCCTGCTCCTACATTTTTTCTCCCGCAAACAATTTCTAGCATGACCACCCCAAAGCTGTAGACATCATATTTATAACCTGATTTCTTCCCAATCGCCGGGTACTCGGGTGCCATATATCCACTACATTTACCAATTAGCAAACAAGAACATAAACAACGAATCGCAAATCCAAAAACAGTAGTGCAAAGTGCACCTCTATTTTTCTCAATTGAAAAGCTGCAGGACCAAAAGCGAAAATTGAAGTTTTATATTCATAATTCTTGGGAGGTGAAATCCGAAAAGTCAGCACTTAGAGAAAAATGTTACTGTTTTCCACTGAGAAAGAGAGAGGGGCAAAAAAAGGATTTGTTTCCTGGCCACTGTAGATCTTATGAGTGGTACAGTTAATCATTACTTACGTTGACGCTTCTGATCCCATCAACGAAAGAAAATAATTCGCCTCGCTAGCATTCTCCACAGAAGCGCTTGCGAGTCCCAAGTCTGATATCTTAGGCTTGAGTTTGCCATCAAGAAGAATGTTAGCAGCTTTGATACCCCAGTGAACCATCTTCCATCTTGGATGCTCATGTAGATACTGCAAACCCTTTGCAATCCCCACACAAATGTTGAATCTAGCATCCCAATTCAGTTCAATTTTGCGCTCTGGGTATGCAAATCATCGACAAAGTACATAATTAATTAGCTTAATAAGGGACTAAAGATTGATACCAAAAACGGAAAATGTAAAAGATTAATTAAAAATAACAGTTTGTGCAAGTCGTGTCACATTGCTATATGGCGTTTGTTACAATATTTCTTGAATTGTACTTTTACCCAAACGTGCCATCCAACGAAGAAAGAGAAAAGGCGAGTTATTGAGTTTGATTTGCGTAACCAAAAATACTATAAGGTGAAGGTAAAAATGCTTACGGAACAAGGCATCTGCAAGAGATTTGTTTTCCATATATTCGTAGACGAGAAAACACAAGTCTTTTCCAACATGAATGTCAAGCAGTCGGACAAGGTTCTCATGCCTCAAGTTTTGGAGGTGATAGATTCCAACGTTCAATTTTTCTATTCCTTCATCTGAAAGAGTGGAAACTTTCTTCACAGCAACTATCATATGATCAGGCAGTTCAGCCTGCATCCACACGTAATTAATCCGGTAATTATTAATGTTTGCAACAAAAACAGGGGTGATCAATGCTAATTTGTTCGTGTCTCCAACATAATTAGGTACAAAGGGAGGTACTGTTTTATCTTACCCTATAAACTGTCCCAAAACCCCCTTTACCAATCTCCATATCTTTGTTAAATCCTCGAGTTGCAGCTATCAGTTGTTTGAGGGTGACGGTTTTGTCATCACCTACTTTTATATCTGTTCCAAGAAAACAAATAAAGATAACTACGTCAACGTAAGTTTTCCTTTTCCTCTTTCGAGGCTTAAAGTTCTTTATATTTATATTATATATGTATGTTTAGATGGAATGACAATGATAATAAAATTTTCATCGAATTTCACATCCTAGTGAATAGTGTAGTAATTATAAGAGATAGTTTGTAGCTTAAATAAATACATATTTGTAGTCTTACCGTGCAACTCTTCCTTTTCAAGCCAACCCATCATCCAGGAAAAAGCCAATAAAAGCAGCAGAGCAACTGTAATTGAACCCAATGTAATCATTGCTATTTGTGAACGAGACAGTTTCTCATCACTTCCAAGTTTGAAATCTGAAATTCAGTGAACAATTATCAACGAAAAGCAAAAGAGACAAAGTTTTCCCATAGTGCAAAAGAATATTAAAAGGGTTATGGGGTAAAGTGGGACACATGTCAGCGTCTAATGGAGAGGGTGAACAGGAGAGTGTTCAAGCAACCTCCTTTAGCATTCCTCATTTGTTAATTTAGAGAAAGAAGTCATTTCTAATACATAGGATCAAGTGGTTGAAGGGAACAATGCTACTGTACTCGGAGTCACAGAAATGGCTGATAGGAGAGGCCCATTAAAATCTGGTGGGTCGCCTGATGACCCCTTTCCTGCCCAATACAAGTGGATCTTCAAGAGACTCTTCTCATCGACATGAGCAGTGTGGTTTATAACTGTGATTTTTTCTGTTCCATTCGCCGTACTGTTTATATGGAAATTTCTTTTCACCATCTCGTTCTGCAATATACATACATACATACATATATATATATATATATGAAGTTAATGCTTAAGTTCCAAGCAAAGAAAGAAGTTAATGCTTAAATAAAAAGGCGAGTTCATTAAATGGAGATAAATATTCAAAGGAAAACTAGGAGATAAATATTCAAAGGAAAACTAGAACAAAGATAAACAAGTATCTTTAATTACCTGAATATAAACATCGAATATACGCTTTTTCAAATCACCGTGGTGGTCTGTATCGTCTTGATTATATACGATTTCAGCAAAGTGAAGCGTGACGCTGTAATTACCTTCGAGCAAACAGAGTCCATAGTACGTGAGAGAAACAGGAGCGAGGCGAGCTTTAGAGTACAAAGGTGCGTCTGCAACAGGAAGTCCACATTTGGCGCTTTTGATGCTATCACTGGAATTGGAATCTGTTGACAAGAAGCTTCCCGAGCTACTAAAAGCCCAGTAATTTGTACCATTTTGACTCACTCCATACGGTAATAATGTGTTGTTATCTTGGTCATAGCGATTTCCATCGATTTCTGCTTCCTCACCACCACAGTTTATATACAATGAATGGTCTGTAAAAAAAGAAAATAATAAAAAGCTTGTTTTATATATATTTTTTAATAAATGCCAGTGACATTCACGATTAAGTTGGTATAGCACCCTTATATATGTAAATAACAATAAAAAGAAAATACAAATAGAAACAAAGCCACTCTAAAAAAGAAGAGCAAACACAAAAACCACAACATGACTATTGTCCTATATATAAGATTTACCCGGATGAGTCTAATGTCTCATTAAAACCAACTGTCAGGAAAAAAAAAAAACAAAAACAAAACAAAAACGAAAACGAGAGGAAAAAAAAAAAACTGAATGAAAAAATCCAACAAAGGGAAAATGAATGCATGATTTAGGATAAACAAAATATCTAAAAACTACGAAGGAAATCTATAAAAAATAAAGACCCTAAGACATAGTACACGAACTTATATCAAACGTGATCAGTAGCACGCCAAAATTACAGTATTTCAAAGCTGTTTTCCCTTTTGAAAGTTAAGCGCAGATATTATACATATATACCAAGAACAACTGTACATACACTTACGACTCCCATCAGGCGCACAATATTTATTGCTCAATTGATCCACACCTTCCCTGCAATTGATATTATTTAACGAAGATTAAAAAACTGGATATAAAATGACTTAAAACAAATAAATAAAACTTAAAACAAAATGATACAATATGAAAATTAAAGGACATACATTCCTTCCATGTTATTGTTTGGGACGTTCCAGAATGGGCAACAGGAAAACAAGTTCCTAAGGGCATGAAATAAAAGGTGAACTTCTCTCTGGAAAATAAAGCAACGAAAATTAATTCAAAATTGACACGATTACTTTCAACACTTACAAATTTGGATTTCTTTCTTGTAAAGGCCGAGGAGGTCGCAGAAAAAGATTGTCTGCATCGGAAAAATTATTGTAGGAAAGATCGCTGAAATTGAAAAGTATGGATGAATTATAATATGGTCAAATCAATTCTTATGGTCACCATTGCATATATATAAATATGGGCCTAGAAAATGATATTAAAGGGCATACAATAAATAGTTGTTTTGCAAGTAGTACTGATTATGATACGACGATAAATGTCTAAACTCTTCTTATATTTATTAAAATATCACGTTTTATTTTATGTTTTCAAGAATGCCATTATTTACTCTGTTGTTTTAATTTTTTTGTTAAAATTACCTCTCCTTTGATAAAATTTATACAAACTTAAAATATGAAAAAGACCGTTTAACAACCTTAAAATACTTTATATTTGATCAATTTGGTCAACCTCACACTTCAAATGTTCTTTTCAAACTTCAAAATTTTGGTCATTTTGACAAAAAAGAGGTTTTTAACATGAATTTAAAATCACGGGAGATGATTATGATATTCTTAAAATACATATACATAATAAAACTTGACATTCCTATAAAATATACAAGGGTTTAGATACTTATTCTTGAGTTTTAATGATGAGACTTTTACATTTGAGTCCCGTCCGTTGTGCGATTAATCCAATCTGGGATTGAACCAGTAAGATTATTGTTCGCAAAAGACCTGGCGACAGAAATTATAATTGATAAAAAGAGGTTAATCAATAAGATCTGTTCTTCTGATTGATTCTTTCAAGTAAATGAACAAAACAATTAATAAGAGGATAATTTTTTTAAGAAAAAAAAAAGAATTGTTTATTATTAGAGGGGATCGGTAAGTAAAGGTTTATATATTCCCTTACATGTATTTCAAGAAACTTAAATTTTGCAGTGAACTGGGGATCTCACCAGTTAACTTGTTGAAGCTGAGATCTCTGCAAGATAAGTTGGAATTGTTTTTTAACTTATCATTGACAAAATGTCCTCTTTTAAACGAAGATCATCATTATTAGTATAGTCAATTTAGACATTTTTAAATTAGATTGATACCCATTGTAAAGTCTATCACACAATGAACCAATAGCTAATTTAAAATAATGGAAATCACAAAAGTTAAACGAAAAAGAAGAAAGAAAAAACCAACAAAACTAGCCCATAGGAATACAAGGGCTCAAGAGGGGGGGAAAAAGGAAAAAAGAGACGAGTGTTAAAAAGTGGAAGTCTCCTCTCTTCTCTCCCCCCCCCCCCCCCCCCCCCCCCACAATTTTTAATTTTTATGTTAATGATAGTCATGAGAATCAGCAGATGCATGGATATCCCAACTAATTAACTCGATACTCCATTAACACCTAGAATATGAAACCTAAAGCCTCATTGAGCCACAAAAAGTCAATTAAGTCTTGTGCTAGCTATAACCAGTTTAATGAGGATATTAAATCCCCAACTCTACTAACGATCTTTAAAATTTCAGTTTAAATTACTCATTTTCCCAAGAACGAATATAAAACTCAACTTCAAACAATTGAATATTACAGATCAATTTCACGTGGCTGCAAACATGTAAATATGCACATGCACTCTATTCCGTTCCAACAACTCACACAAATATATTGTTTATCAAGAGAAGGGAAAAAAAAAAAAAAAAAAAAAAAACTCACTCAAAAATACCAATAAAAGAAAAGAAAAAAAATCATAAAAGCAAACAAGAATAATAAAAAAATTATAATATATAGCATATTTTATAAGTACATTTAAAATTTGTAATAGATTGTTTAAAAGATAATAAATTATAAAATATTTTTACATGAAAATCTTTGGATTTTAGTAACTAACAAATTTATATTGAATTTTTAATAACATATTTATGTGCACAGTTTCAGGTTAGAGAGAAAAAAAGAGAGGAGAAAAGAGGGGAGGAAGAAGAAGGCATATTTTAAATTTTGTGTGTAGTTATCAATTAATCTTATTATGTTATTTGTTATTATGTTTAAAATTTTATGCTATAATTCACTATATTACTCTTTTCAAAAATGTTATTCAACTCTTTTTTCCTATATATATATATATATATATATATATAAAACACCACCGAAATTGCCAAAACAAACCAAAATACAAATGAATACAAAATAGGATTCCACACTTTCATTTTGTTAGACACCTAAAATTTGAATCCTTAATTATAAGGACTCTTGATCACTTCAACTGATTTTAAGAATTGCCTCGAAGAGAGCACATTTCTAAAATATTGTCTTGTTTATAACTTCAGGATTTTTAACCTTTTATAAGCTTATAAATCAAAGATTAATATAATATATCTTTTCAAAATTACCCTTCTAATCAAAAAGGTATTTGGTAAAACAACACAAATACTCTACCAGAATACCATCGGTATAACACTTTTGGTAGTTTACTAGAATACTTTTGGTAGTAAAATGGTCTCCATAGTGTCCGTTCGCTGAAGAATATTCTATTTAATACTTTTCACATTGAGAGAGAGAGAGAGAGAGAGAGATGTGAAGAGAGAGGGAGAGAGAGAGAGACATGAAGAGAGAGGGAGAGGTACAGAAAGTGAAAGAAGATAGAATAGGCACAGAGACCCGATTGCCTAGGTTGTTGCCCTTGGATCTTCTATCATGAGTCGCTGATAGAGATCTTAGAGGGAGAGAGGAGGGAGGAGAGAGAAGAGTGGAGAGAAAAGCGGTGGGAAAGAGCAAGGAGAGCGAAGCTCGGAGGAGGCAGGGAATAGAAGAGAGAGAAGTGGCAGTGCAAGAGCAACGAGACTGGCGGAGGGCGGAGGCACATGAGAGAGAGTGGCAAAGGCAGAGGCAGATGAGAGAGAGTGGGTAGAGGAAGCGAGAGAAAGAATGGAGAGAAAAGAGAAAGGAGAAAAAGGAGAGAGAAAATAATTTTGAGGTAGATCTGTGAGATTTTAATTATTTTATCATAAAGTCGAGAAATTATTCGGTGGATTGGGTATACAACATTATCATGTTTAAGTGGTACACCCGTCTAACAAAACTTTGATATTTGGGGTTTTTTTTTTTTTTTTTCTATGTCTTCGTTTTGTTTTATTTTTTTCTTTTCTAATGTGCGATATGTTAATTGTCAAATTAAAACTATCATAATCAATTAAATTTAAGGAATATCATCTCTTTGTTTTTAAGGAATAATTTTATATTTTCTGATATCACTTAATATATTTAATTTTGCTTTTAGAAAAAAAAAAAGAAGTTAAAAAAAGTTCGTGGAGAATACTTTGAAATTCAAAAGAGTGCTTCATGTATTTAATTTTTTGTATTGATTAGCTTGCTTTTTCAAACTCATTTTAGTTATATGAATTTAAATATCATGTTTCAGTTTTTTTTTTTAATAATTTAAACTCCATTTTCGTTGATTTTGGGACCAAAATTGTAGTTTTGGTTCTTTTTTTATTTCCTGAAAGCAAAAATTAATTAAATGTTTAAAGTGATAAGAAAAACATATTTGTTTAACTTTAACAAAAAGAAAAATCAACAGATTTTAATAGCAAATATACCTTCTTCAATTTCTATGGTGATAGGCTTTTAAAAATATATGATGCTTGTCTTTTATGATAAAAATTTCTCTCTCTACCCCAAACTTAACAAAGTCTTCAAAAACAAATTTTTTTTTTTTCTTTTCTCTCGGTATTTTTTTTGGCTGAACTCTCTCGTATTTGGCTTGAATGAGGAAGGTTCCTCATTTTTCATATACTAAGATGGGGAAGCATTGATTTTAGGACTAGAATCGTGAATGTGGTTCTTTTATTTCTTTTATTTATTTATTTATTTTTTCCTAAAAGCATAAATAAATTAAATATATCAAGTGATATTAAAATTAAAATTTAATTGATTATGATAAGAGATTTATGTGAGATATTTATGATAGTTTTGATTTGATAACTAATATATTACACATTAAGAAAGAGAAAAGTAAAACAAAAGGATGACATGGAAAAAAACACCCAATGTCAAAGTTTTGTTAGATGGGTATACCACATAAATATGATGACGTGGTATATCCGATCCACCGAATAATTTCTCCATATAGTCAAATTAAAGTCAAATAAAAAAAATTAAAAAAAGGTCAAAATTTTCAACTAAACATCAAAGGACGGTAAAAATCCTTAACAAATACATTAAAAAGACTATTCTAACAATTTCTTCTTTGACTTTTCCCAAGAGATAATGTCGTTCATATATATATAGACTAATTTGAAAGCATGTGTGTATTATGTATGTTATTTTTTTTTATATGGTAAAAAAGATCTTTAAGTAAAGATGTATTTGAAAAAAAAAACATTTTGCTAGAAATGAATTATAAATAGAAATTCTTCGTTAATATATAATTTAAAAAAACTAAAAGAAAATAAAGAAATCGTAATGAGAAAAATGAAAAGAAAAAGTGCGGATATATTTAAAAAACAAATATTTAAAGAGGGGCAAACAGAAAGGAGGAAGTATAAGGTTTTAAGGGAAAAAAAAACATAAAAAATAAATGGACAAGATGTTTGAATAATAACCAAACAAAACAATTATATAGAAAGTTAACTAAAACATATGTGAGAAAGAAAATGATGTCTAAATAAAGGTACATTTGTCAAAACAAATTTAACAGGACATTTAGGAGGACAATATTTGAAGAAAATTATTGTATAATAAAAATATTTTGTTATACACATATAAAATTAAAAAGTATATATGATTACAAAGGGAAAAAAAAAAACAGAAAAAAAGGAAAGGACAAAAAAATGTGCTAAAAACAAGAAAAGGCAAAACAAATAAATAAATAAATAAATAACGCGTTTTGGTTGAAGGTTTTTCAACGGTTAGAAGTGTTGACACTTCTCATAAGCACGAAGACAGTGATGGCCCTTCATCTAGGCCATTTAAGCATGGATTTACCCACTTTGAGGCCCAAAAATTTTTTCTAAAAAATTACTTATAAATTTGCTACTATCATATTTTAAAAATTTATAATACATAATATATTTTTCATTCATTTGTTCCTTTTGACTTTTTATTGGCGTTATCCTATAAAAACAAAAATGCTGGGATTCTTTTATTTGAGGACATGCGAATTATAACGTTTCCGTAAAAAAGAAAGAAAAAAAAAACATAATTGTCATTGGGATTTTTTTTTGGTTAATTAATGGAACTACAACATAATAATAATAATAATAAAACACTTGCATGAAAACTGAAAGATCTCCTTTTTAATATTTTTTTAATAGAAATTTAAGTCTTTTATTTATTTTTCTTCTACTTGTATTTACTAATTGTATAACGTGAGTGTGGAATAAATAAATAAAACAAAAGCACAAGAAAAAATGCGATGATAATATGATCACCATATGATAATGATATGACGACTACGTAGCTGTCACATGACAAACAGAGAATGTATATAACTAAAAGAGCCAATGACTCTTTTAAAGAGTAAATATATATATATATATATATATATATATTTACTCTTTAAAAGAGTCATTGGCTCTTTTAGTTATATACATTCTCTGTTTATATATATATATAATATCTCCTTTTTCTTTCCTCTCAAAGCAAAAGTCTCTCATTTCTAAGATCTTCTCAATTATTGTACACTACTACTGCAAGAAGAAGGAAAGAAAAATACATGTTTGAAAGGAAAGGAACAAACCATTGAACATAAAGAGAAAAGCAGGCTATGGAAAAACTTTAACTAAAAGATATTATATTTTTTTTGCCAAAAAAGCTCCATGTTATATATATCTTTCATACTCAATATTAATCTACGCACTTGTTAATTATTGGATTTGATTGTCATACATATCTAAGTTAAAAATAAATGTCTAACAGATAAATTGGCGTATGAAAAAGTCAGGGAAGAGAAAAAGAAAAAAGAAAAGGAGAATAGAAAGTTTAATTTAATCTCGAAAAGAGCTCTTGAAAATTTTCTTACAAATAGTAAGAGAAATGTAATGAAGTCCAGTGAAAAACTATTTAACAAAAATAATATATTAAGGAATTAGAGAATGAAGAAGTGATGATAGAAAAATCATAGATATTAACGTTGTACTATTATATACTATAACAAAGAAGATCAAAACCAAATGAACAGTATGAAATTAGAATGAAGACTAAAGATAATGACACTTTAATTTAGTGATGTGTTTATGAATGTTTATGATATGGCAAAAAGGGGAAATTTCTATAACTAGTTAAGAGATTTAATTGTGAAAAAAGGTTCCACTTAAAAGTTTTGCTCAAGGCCCCAAAATATGTTGTGATTGCCCTGTATGATCAAGAGATCCCTTAAATTCTTTTGTGTGTGTGTGGCTGGAAGATCCCTTAAATTCTTAGTTAATCGCTTAAGCTTCCTAAACGCAAGGGACGCAAAGAACTTACAGATATTTTAAATCTTTCATTTTAGTACCAATGTACTGAGGGATCGGACCTGCGATGTTGCAGTTCCTTAATACCCTGAAAAAAATCATATGGTTATAATTAGAAGGATTAAAACATAAATGTAGCGGGTATTATTCGATGGGGATAAATAGAATCACTGAGAGACAACATAAAAAGTGGAAAAAAAAAAAAAAGCGTATGTAATTGAAACAGAATATAAGCCCGGATATTTAATTACATAATATACCTTTTAATTATGATCATTTCTCAATTTATATTTCTGTTTTTAGAAACAACAAATGTATCATTAGAATTTTAAAATTTTTCTTCAATTTCTTTTTTTAAAAAGGATAAAAGACAACAAAACCCTTGATTAGACCAAACTTATTTCTGAAATTTAATTTTTTCTCGAGAAAAATTTTTGTAAATTTTTACATATTTAAAAAAAAAAAATCAAATTCAACAGCTTTTATTGAAACTTATGTTTTTTAGGGTTTTTTTTTTCTTTGTGGTTTTAAGATGCATATAATCCCTAGAGCAAGATCATCCAAGGAAGGGTAGTGTTCATACTCTTGTTAATTCCTAGATATATATATATATATATATATATATATGTATAAGTATATAGGAACAGAAAATATGTGTCTGTACATATACTATCCCCATCGATATTGTGTGCATCAATCATGTATTAAAAGCTAGCTCACAGAGTTTCTATGGAAGTGATATTTGCAAACGATGGGAATAAGAAAGGAAATGTCCCAACATCACTTATCATCCTGCATAAACAAAAACCAAAGGATGAAAAACATAAACTGTATTTAATCGTAACCAGCTAATATTATAAAAACCGAAAAAATATTGAGGAAGAAAAAGAGGGTTCAAATTTTGGGTCAAATTTTGGTATCTATATTGTATGTTCAATAAAATATAATTACATTTTTTTAAAAAAAATATAATTACATAAAATAATTATTACAATTATTTACATTCTCCAATACAATATTACATATATATATGTTAATTTTCTTTTCCATGATATAAAAAAGTTTAGTAGTTTCAAGTTGAAAAGATAAATATTGAGATAACAAAATTTGACAGACGCGGGTTTGAATTAACTTACAAACTGCTAAGACTTGAGAGATTAAAAATTTCTGGAGGTATATGGCCCCAGAAATTGTTGCCATAAAATGACCTGTGAAAAGTATGTGCGGTAGAAATGTTAACATTATCAGCATATTCAGTGGCTTTCGTAAATTATTAAATATACGCAAGACTTAATATGTATGTACGCATGTATATCTTTTATAGATAGCAAGGCACAATATTATTAGATCAAATAAACTTTGGCTGGGGATGCAAAGCTTCAAAGCTGACTATAAATACCAAATAATAACTTTTTTAATAAGCGAAATTAAAAAAGAAAAAAGAAAGAAAAAAGGTCTACTATCTTAAAGCATTGCTCATCACCTTTATGTAAAAGTGCTAAGTAGGGGATTTGCACAACAATGATTGAACATGAAAACTTACAGAGAATTGATAGAAGTCCAGTACTTTATGAAGTTAGGGAAACGACCAGCCAGGTTATTCCCTGATATTGAACTGCATCGATCGGCCAAACAAGATGTCTCAGATATATACCAAAAAATCTATGGATGGAGGTTTAAAAACCCACTAATTCTTTTTTTTTTTTTTTGTTGCTGTATTTACAAGCATGAAATTTACACGACTTTTTAATTACATTTTCACAAATGTAGCGTTCATTATTTGAGTTTCAATTATGTGTTTGCTAGTACGGTATAAATATACCAAAATTTTGGTTTTTATTGATATCAAAAAGGAAAGTATACAAGCACAGGGAAAAAGAAAAAGAAAAAGGAAAAAAAAAGGGAAACTTACAACGAAGACATATTTGTAAGTAGCCCAAAACTGTTTGGCAAATCACCGGATAAATTATTGGATTGCAAATATCTGCAAATTAATAAAATAAATAAATAAATAAAACAAAATAAAATGTGCCAAAAGTTTTATTGATGCTCTTTTACCTGGTAATATATTAATTAGAAGCATGTATTATCCTTTATTTTTTTCCTTTATTTTTCATAAATATGTATTTTCATTTTCCTAGAACTTGCAGGTTTTCAAGTGAGGTCAGATTTCCAAGTTTTCCTGGAAGAGAACCATTGACTTGACTTTCGCTCAAAGACCTTCATAGGATAAGTAGCTTGGTGGGATTATAGCACTTTCAGATAATACTTATTAAGAAATTAAAGTAAGTTCTCGGGGCAGAATTTGAGAAAGGATTTGATCACATGTGAAATTAACTTAAGTAGAAAGAAATGGGCATTCAGGAGATTGAAAATAATTTTGTTTACTTACAAGGATTTCAAATGCGATAATTTACCCAAAGATAGCGGTATTGGTCCAGTAAGCAAGTTGTTATGCAGATCACTACGACGGAAAAGAAAGACGGAGTTGCAATTAGTGATCTTGCATCTTCAACTCCTTAATCAAGCTTACTGCTTTAATTAAATGGCTTTAACGAAAGAACGAAAATTAAGGTACTTTAGTGCTCTACTCCTTAATCAAGTTGAGCTACGCGACTCACTGGTGTATGTTGAAGACACTAATTGATAGGCTTTGAGACTTACAGACTTGTGAGATACTTCAATTTCCCGAAACTCTTGGGTATGCTTCCCGTCAGACGATTGTACTGGAGGGAACTGAACTCATGGAAGGAAATAATTAACCGTTACCAAAAATATCTATCAGTTCTAATATAAAACAGGTTTATTACAAAATCAATATATATATATATATGTATATATATTTTAAAATATAACAAGTACTACGTATAGCTCTGAAAATCAACTTACATGGAGAAATGGTCGCATAACTTGTTCGGCTCTAGTCCGTTGTTGGTTCGATTACTACAGGCGTGCAAAATTATATTGGCATCAAATTTATACTAATTATGTTTTCTCGATCCGTAGATTTTCTACTGCAATAATCTACTAACAATTGGTTTCTTTTCAGATGACGTGTATGCTCACAAGGATACGTATAAATGTGTATATCAATGAGTCCTTTTAAAGTAAGTATCAATTCTTTAACTTATCAATAGGTACAATAATTCGATCTGTTTGATCAGAATCTAATGACTAAATTATATTGTTCGGTAGGTGGAGAAAAAAAGAAAAATCGATCAATTAACTAATGCATATTTGTTATTTAACGCTCTTATAATGAGTAATTCATTTAACGCTCTTTATATTTGCTTTCAAGATTTAGTTTTTTGGCGTCACTATATTGTTTGCACCTACTTTTATTATACTGGCTAGTATATGCACTTTATTAATGCACTACTCATTGTAGTATGCATGCTCTACTGATAATCTAAGGGAAATAAAGAAATTGACATATTTTCGTTAATGTCATAAGAGTGATTATTATTACGTGCATGTGAGTTGCTTTATTTTTGGTTCTCTCTATTGTCTTGATTAGTAAATATAACAACGTAGAAGGCCTTGAGAGGATTAATCTACGTTGTTTTTTTACCAAGGTAAGGAGATTTATTTTTTTTTCAAAAAAAAAAAAAAAGAAGAAAAGAAAAAAGAGTAAGGTTTTGAATAAAACAATTAAGAAACAACAATCAAACTACAATAAAAAGTGATTTGAATAATTTGAAAATTAAAATTTAATGAAAAAATAGTCGTTGATATATAATTGACCATTGAGTTATTTTTATAAAACTGTTATTTTCAAATATTTTGACAAAAATGTTAATCCATATAAACAGGCATAAACAAAAAGTAGTTATTGTAAAATTATATATATATATATATATATATATATATATAAATGAAGTGCAAGGGGAT
This sequence comes from Ficus hispida, assembly GCA_025413025.1. Taxonomy (NCBI): domain Eukaryota; kingdom Viridiplantae; phylum Streptophyta; class Magnoliopsida; order Rosales; family Moraceae; genus Ficus; species Ficus hispida. The sequence continues at coordinate 22,109,958 of CM046361.1, forward strand.
GCCACAAAAACTTACACTTTAATGTCTCCTAAGGAGTCTGGGATTGATTTCTCCAAATGATTGCTTGAGAGATCCCTGAAGGCATTAATGTAAAAATGCTTTGCAAATACATTTATACTTAAGATTAATCTCACATATACCCTTATATTTTACGGTTATTCTCAATTAGTCTTCTAAATTTTTAAAACTCTCACGTTATCTTTTGAATTTTGGAAGAGGGAAATTAGTGTCATTGAAGATTTGAAAACTACACATTTGCAGTGATGTTTTTACGAAAGTTTCCATATTTTGACGCTACAGAAATCGAAAGAGGATAGCATCTTTTCTACAGAATACAGAAATTTGCACGAAAATACCTGTAAATATCAATATTTTCATCGATTTATTGATTTACATTAAAGACAGTGTAAAATGACAAAATTTCACAGGAATCTTACGGAAATTTTCAGTAACGGTAAAAATGTTGAATTCAAAACAAACATGTTCACCTCCTAAAAAGCTCTCTGTCTTGATATTTTTTTCATCTTGCATGAAACTATACGTACATGTATTAGGTTAAACAGACCAAACTTATTATCAAACTATTTGAATTGCTTCAAAGACCCAACATACATCTTTTTTCATTCGTACCTTCATAATTTTTTAATTATTTAACTAAACTTTTAAATGTATATATGTTATATTTATTATACTTTTATTACTTCTTTTGTAAATTTATCATTTACGTACCAAGTATTTTGATTGATAAATTCATCAAATTTGTGCATTATTAGTCATTATAGATTTTATGAAAGTTTTCAAAATTTGCTTTTTCAGACACTCAAACTTTTCGAATTTCACAACTTAGTCCATAAAACCTTTTCGACATTACTGCAGTTCTATCTGTTTGTAATCTAAATTTTAGTAGTGTGCATGGGTGATGAAGCGGAAGCGTATAAACCTCAAAAATCCGTTGATTCGAAGAATACCGGATAAAGAGGACGTGAGTAATTCGTTGATTCAATAGAATACCGAAAAACAAGCAAAGAGAATAACTCTGGGTTTTTTTTAAATTAATTTAACTATCTGAAATAATGCTAAGGATGTCTTTATATAGGGAAGTGAAAACAGAACAAAAGAAACAATTCCAAACTAAACATAGAAACTAGGAAAAAAAAGAAACTAACTTATAACTTATTGTAGGAAACTGACATAAAAGAAAACTAACGTATTCTGTAATACCATGCAAATAACAAATAACACGATAGTCAAAAGTAAATAACAAATAGTCAAACTAGGGGAAGTCTTAAAATGGTAACTAAAATCTGCCTTCGTATCCTCACACTGCATCAGTCCCATCGGGAAGAGAAAGATTCGGCCTCGAATCTGCAGTGGCTTCATTGTCACCCAAAAAAGGGACTAAGTGTTTGACATTGAAAACATCAGAAGTACGTACATCAGGCGGAAGACGAAGTCGGTAAGCATTGGAATTAATTTTCTCAAGGATCTCCAGAGGACCAATCTTACTAGCCTTCAACTTATTGTACTCATGAGCGGGAAAACGATCTTTCGTAAGAACAGCCCAAACCAAATCACCTTTGTCAAACTCAAGATGACGGCGACCCTTGTCGACGGAAGTCTTGTATTTAGCCGTATAAGCGACTAAGTGGTCATAGGTTAACTGAAGAATACGTTGAAGATTCTCCACAAAGTCAACAGCCTTACCATGCAAATGAATCTTGTCGGGTAAAGGAGCAAGATCAAGAGGGCCGCGAGGAAGTAGGCCATGGACGACCTGAAAAGGGCTAAAACCGGTACTACGGTTCTTAGCATGGTTATGAGCAAATTCGGCCTGGCTGAGCTTGACGTCCCAAGTTTTTACATTTTCACGCATAAGGCTACGCAGAAGGTCGCCCAAAGCACGGTTGGTGACTTCAGTTTGCCCATCCGTTTGCGGATGATATGCCGAGCTCATATCAAGACTAGTACGGACCATACACCAAAGCGAACGCCAAAAATGACTTAAGAAGCGAGAATCGTGATCCGAAACGATAGATGTAGGGAGGCCATGAAGACGGTAGATCTCACGGAAGAAAAGTTCAGCCACATTAACCGCATCGGTTGTCCTCTTACACGGAATGAAATGAGACATCTTGGAAATCGGTCAACAACAACAAAAATGGAATCATACCCACGTTGAGTGTGGGGCAAACCAAGAACAAAATACATGCTAAGATTTGTCCAAGGTTGAGTCAGAATAGGCAGGGGGATATAGAGACCGGCGTTGGAAGCATGCCCTTTGGCGGTTTGACAAGTACGACATCGTTCGACAAAACGTTCAACATCATGCCGTAGAGTTGGCCAAAAGTAAGAAGTAGCCACCAAGTGTAAGGTGCGATCACGACCGACATGCCCCTCACCATGGAGTTCGCAAATAATATGAAACCGTAAGCTAGAGTCTGGAACACAAAGGCGACTGCCCAAGAAAAGAAAATCATCATGGAGCATATATTCGGAAGGAGACCCACTACGTACCTCGTCAAGAATGCGAGAGAAGAATGGATCGGTAGGATAGAGATCCGACATGATGGAGAAACCCGGAACCGAAACGTGGAGAGTTGCCAATAAAGTGTGGCGGCGGCTAAGAGCATCGTCGACACGGTTAAGGATGCCGGACTTGTGCTTGATAACAAATGTGAATTGTTGTAGGAATGCTGTCCATGAAGCATGACGAGCGGATATTTTTTCTTGGGCTCCAAGGTGTTTCAGAGCTTCATGGTCAGTGTAAAGTACAAACTCCTTGTGAAATAAATAATGGCGCCAATGCCGAACGGTTTGAACTACTGCATAAAATTCCACATCATAAGTGCTATAACGAGACTTGGATCATGTAAGCGTCTCGCTGTAGTAGGCGACTGGACGTCCTTGTTGGCTAAGTACAGCACCGATACCGGCTTTGCAAGCGTCGCTATGGAGTTCAAATGGAAGAGAAAAATCTGGGAGTACTAGGATCGGGGCTGTAGTGAGTTTATGCTTAATTAGTTGGAATGCTTCGGCCGCCTCGGAAGTCCAAGTGAACTTGCCATCTTTCATGCAATCAGTGACTGGGGCCATGATGGCGCTAAAGTGCGGAATAAAGCGACGATAAAAAGAAGCGAGTCCATGGAAGCTTCTAATATCAGTAAGGGTGTGGGGTTGCGGCCAAGAACGGATGGCCTCAATTTTAGCCGGGTCAACAGCGAGTCCCTCCTTGGAAACGATATATCCAAGAAATAACACATGATCGGAACCAAAATCACATTTACTTGGAGCTGCATAAAATTTTTCTTCACGCAATGCAGAGAGAACTTCCCGAAGGTGGTGAAGATGAAGCTCATAAGTAGCACTAAAAATAAGTATGTCATCAAAGTAAACGACCACGAACTTACCGATGAAAGGCCGAAGTGCTTGGTTCATAACGCACATAAATGTATTCGGAACGTTGGAGAGGCCAAATGGCATGACTAACCACTCATAAAGTCCTTCTTGTGTCTTAAAGGCCGTTTTCTACTCGTCACCGGGTCGTATCTGAATTTGGTGATATCCACTTTTAAGATCCAACTTGGTCAAGATAGTGGCACCGCTTAATTGATCAAGCAAGTCATCAAGTCGCGGAATCGGAAAGCGATAATGAATGGCAATTTTATTGATAGCACGACTGTCCGTGCATATATGCCACAACCCATCTTTTTTTGGAACGAGAAGTGCGGGGACTGCACAAGGACTAAGACTTTCCCGAAGATGGCCTTTAGCAAGTAATTCCTCAACTTGGTGTCAGAGTTCTTCATGCTCGCTCGGACTCATCCGGTAGTGAGGCTTGTTTGGAAGTGCTGCCCCAGGAATAAGGTCAATATGATGTTGAATGTTACGCAACGGCGGTAGTGTGTTGGGCAAAGCCTCTAGAAAAACTTCTGGAAATTTGTCGAGGAGGGCACGGATTGTATGGGAAAGAGGTTTGTTTGTCAAAGGTGGGACAGCCACTAATGCGTAAGCGAAACCGGTCTCGTGCATCGCTGCTTCGAATTTGGAACGCGTAATGAAGAACACTACCTTTGAGGTAGTTGGAGTAGATTCGGTTGGCTGGAGGGAAAGTGTGTGGTTAATTGGTTTTGTCTAAGTGGGCAGTCCGTGAGGTTCCTTTGAGGGCAAAAGGATGATCTTCTTGTCTTGGAATTGAAAGCTGTAGGTGTTAGCACGGCCGTCATGAACTACCTTTCTATCGAATTGCCACGGTCGTCCCAAAAGAATGTGGCACGCATCCATAGGAACAATATCATAATAAATCTTATCTCGATATGTTGCTCCGACAGAGAAGGAAACGAGAATGCGTCGAGAAACTTGGACTTCCAATCCTTGTTTTAACCAAGCTAACTTATATGGTGCAGGTTGGCGTTCCGTTGCTAAAGCAAGTTTCTTCACGGCTTCTTCAGAGATAACATTTTCGCGACTTCCAGAATCTATGATGAATTTACACACCTTGCCGTTGATCGTGCAAGTCGAACAAAAGAGGCTAGTGCATAAACATAAATCGTCTACAGTTTTAGGAGTGAGACAACTTCGTCGAACAACCAGTAAAGGTACCGAATCCCCACTCACTTGCTCTTCGTAAAGGCCGTCCATTGGTTCTTCATCAAAGATGGGTCCTGTATCTATGTCAAAAGTGAATTCATCGAGCCCTTTAGCAAAAAGGCCACGTTTACCCGACTTTGGGCAAGCAGTTTGTCGATGGCCTGGTTCTCCACAAGTAAAACAATGGAGGGGGATGGGTCCAGAGGACGAAGCATTTGTGGGTGCTGGAGAAGCGGAAACCGTAGTTCTTGGTGCAGGTTGTGTTGTTCTAGGGCGATTGGTGGTGACTGGAATTACAGCGGTGGCAGTAGGTGGAAGGCGACCTGTGCAGTTGTTAGAACTTGAGAACGAAGGACTTATATAGGCCGTTGTATTATGATTCTGCCGTTCAATCAACAAGGCCCGTTGATGGGCTTCGGATACAGTGACTGGTCGAACAAGTTCAAAACATGTTGGTACTGCGGGCGAAGGCCGCCAATGAAGCGGGAAACTAATTGATCATTAGTTTCGGCGATCTCGTTACGAGTTAGGAGTAGAAAAAATTCCTTGGCATATGCATCCACAGTGCGATTACCTTGGCGTAAATTTTGGAGGCGTTGATATAGAGTGCGTGTGTAATTGTAAGGGAGAAAAGCTAGCTTCATATGTTTTTTCATCTTAGCCCAAGTCTCGATATTTGGCTTGCCGGCACGAAAACAACTAACTTTAAATTGTCGCCACCAAGAAGCGGCATGGTTACGGAAACGGGTAGCAACGAGAGAGGCACGTTTGTGGTCTGGGACATCTTTGAAATCGAGTATCTCCTCTACTGCACCCAACCAATCCAAAAATTCCTCAGGTTCAAGGCTTCCATGGAAGTCTGGGAGGTCGACCTTAATTCCGAGTTCCCAACGTCGATCTTTGACAACGGCATGGGCGCGATGGGGGGCGGCTATCTGAGCCGGTTGTAGCAGCGCGAACGGGTTGACGTCCACGTTTTCTTCAGCGGCAGCGGGTGGAGGAGCAGCGGGGTGAAGGGTGGCCATCTGTTGTTGCAATTCAGCGATTTGCGAACGAAGTTCTTCCATCTCGTCAGGTCGGCATCGCGGAGGCATGGCTGTGGGTCGTAGCGATTCTTGGCTCTGATACCAACTGATGAAGTGGAAGTGTATAAACCTCAAAAATTCGTTGATTCGAAGAATACCGGACAAAGAGGACGCGGGTAATTCATTGATTTAATGGAATACCGAAAAACAAGCAAAAAGAATAACTCTGAAAATAATGCTAAGGATGCCTTTATATAGGCAAGTGAAAACAGAACAAAAGAAACAATTCCAAACTAAACATAGAAACTAGGAAAGAAAAAGAAACTAACTTATAACTTATTCTAGGAAACTAACATAAAAGGAAACTAACGTATTCTGGAATACCATGCAAATAACAAATAACAAATAACACAATAGTCAAAAGTAAATAACCAATAGTCAAACTAGGGGAAGTCTTAAAATGGAAACTAAAATCTGCCTTCGTATCCTCACGCTGCATCAGTGGGTATGTTCATAATTTAAAAGACAAAGTGTGTTTTTAAAGTTCAGAAAATAAGGTGAGAACCATACTAAAGTTGACGAATACAGATGAGAATAAAACCCATTACAATATGTTTAGGCATGTATACATATACGAAGGAAGAACGAAAGCATTAAGGGCCAACATAAAAGAAAGGGCAGCGTACAATTTGAAAGATGGGCATCGTATTTCCGCGTCACAGTTCCGGTTATATCTTGAGCAGAATTCCCTAGAAATGTTGAAACATAACCAGACATTTATGATAATTTTGTCTAATCAATTATATAGTATAAATGACTATAAAAAATCTTAGATACAAAATGATTTGACGAAAAGAAACACAAATTGTGGACCGGTAAATGATAAAGAAAAATACAATACCATATTTAAGTGACATAATTACATTTACAATATATATATATATATATATATATGTACGTATATCTATAAAAAAAAAAAAAAAGAAAAAAAAAGAGAGATTAGCCCGCCCCGCGTTTTGAGAAGGGCTCCAGAACACTATAGTTGAGTTTCAGGGGCCATGGACATGGTTGTTGCATGGAGACTTTAATGGTACCTTACTTGAGTGGAACAAGATTGGTGAGTTTGGTTGGTTTGTCCTCGACAGCTCTCCACAATTGTGTGATCGTTTAGGTCTGATTCCGTTTGAGCAAAAATGAGTTCAATTTAGCTGGAATGATCAGAGACGGAAGGGGATAACATTCAAGTGAGGCTTGATAAGGGAGTGACTAATGCCGACTAGTGGGCTCTTTTCTTGCAAGGCCGTGGTTAAAGCTCTGCACACGGCCACCTCCGACGGCAAACCGAATCTTCTTAAGACTATGGGAGAGGTTTGTTTTCTCAGAAGGTCATTCAAGTTTGAACTGATGTGGACTAGGGATGTTAGGAGCTATAAGGAGTGGTCAGTATTGCCTGAAGACAATCATTTCTTTATCGTCCAGCTGCGCGCTTGTTCAGGCATATTGGTTGTACTAGGCTGGTGCTTTTACAGTGGAATGGATCCAAATTTGCGAATCGTTACACTAATATTGTGAATCTACTCAGGCTTTGGAGGAGGCTGGTTCTTAAAACAAGGCTGATGTGGGGAGAGCTAAGGAGTTTGAGGAAAGAGCTTGAGAAACTTTTGTTGCGGGTGAAATTCACTAGAGGCAAAAATCGAGGAGAAATAGGTCACAGAGAGTGATCAGTTCTTTAAATTCTTCTTTCTATCTATGATTATTAGAAGATGGAGAAATGCTAGCTACAGACTATCAAAAATAATGATGGTCATTGGTAATCTTTTAGGGAGGATATCTCGGGGCCCTTCTGGCAAAATTCATAAATCTATAGTTGGGAGATTTGGCCAATCCCAACTGGAGTAGTTCGATCTAGGGGTGGTCTATAAACCAGTTTTTTAGCCCTTTATGAATTTCTCTGCTGGATCCTTGATGCGTAGGAAGTCTGGTGAGCTATGATTGGAATTGGGAGTCATAAAGTTTTAAAGCCTGATGGAATATCAGTGGTGTTCTTCAAGACGTATTGGGATATTGTGAGGTCTGATGTCGTCGCCATGGTTAAGAACTTTTTTCTTTCTGGGGTCTTGCACCCTAGTGTTGGTAATACTAATATTGTCCTTATTCCAAAAGTTGTGAATCCCTCATCGCTTAATCATTATAGGCCTATTTCACTGTGCAATGTCCTATACTCGGTAATTTCGAAGATTCTTGCTAACCGCCTCAAGTCTCTACTTAACAAATTGGTATGTCCCACCTAAGTGCTTTTGTGGTAGGGGGATCTATAAACTGATAATTCCCTGATAGTCCAAGAGGCTATCCATACGTTCATTCTAGATAGGAGAGATGCCTTGGTACCCCCAAATAAGAATGGAAAGTTCTAAGTCTGCTTATCTATTGGAGTAGTCTATTCACTTCTCCGATATTGCTCATTAGCTTGGCATTGTTTGGAAGCATCAGCTAGCATAGGGTTGTTTGGTGGCAAAATATCATTAACGCCCTGCCTCCGCTTTTGAACTGGGGCCTTGGTCGAAAGTGATTTACTGGTATGTCTGAACTGTGAGGGAAGCTCCTGAATCGGTTGAGCACCTCTCTTTGTTCTGTCCTTTTGCGCTTCAGCTCTGGTTAACGTCCTCGTGGGGTCTTAGGCAGGGTCCGGCCTCTAATTAATCTATTGCTGACTGGTTTCAATGTATCATTTCCTCGAGTTTTCAGTTTCTCAAGGAAAGCCTGTCGCCGGTGACTGCTCCCAGTTGTTTGACGTGGATTCCCCTTGCCTAAAAGTGTGTTTGGTAGGAGAGAAAAATGGAAGGAAAGAGAGGGGTGGATGGATTAGTGGAAGGATTTTACTATTCGTGATTGTTAGATAGAAGATAAAAGAAAAAGAAATGGATTAGGAAAGGGACTCCTAATATTTCGAAATACTAATATTTCAAAATAATATAATTTTGATCTCTCTAAATCTGAAAAGACGACCACTCCCCCCTTTCCTATTTCACTCTAGGGATGGCAACGGAGTGGCACGAGGCTGAAATCATCCCTATCCCTGCTTAAATAGAAGTGGGTCTGGGGACGGGGACTCCCCATCATAGAAGCCTTCTTCATATCGGCCCCGTTCCCCATTTATTATAAATATATATTTGAAAATACAATAAAGCAAAAACAAACAATAAAGTATAAATGTCTATAAACTTAGTTCAAAATCAAAGATTTCCTAAACAAACCAAATTCTAAATATATACAAATAAAATCTTAACCATAAAACCATTAAAGATCTCATTAAAATATTACAATTTCTGAAAACTAAACCTTGATAAAATACTTAAATTAAAAAAAAAACTTGAAATCATAAAAAATAAACATAAAATCATCATCCTTTGTCTATTTTTCATAATTTCAATCTTCATTTTATGGATACACATACTTTTAGAAATAACTTTATGATATATATATATAGGCATTGGGGCAGGGAGTGCTTTCCCTGTAAATGGACAAAGTGACATGATCTCTTTTTGAGTTAAAAAAAAGAAAAAGAAAAAGAAAAAAGTGACCTTCTACTTATATTCAATTAACTTCATTATATACATACACACATGCAATGATGTTTAATTAGCGATCCATGACTAGCAATGAGAATTCTTTAAGCAAGACGCGCCAAAAACTTACTTTACTTGACCCGTCAAATTCCCCAGGCTGGGCGGTATTGTTCCAGTCAATTGATTATTTGAAAGGTCCCTGAATATATACGACACTCAACCAAAAGTTAATTATATATGCATTATTATGTGTGTATTAACTTCAACGACGTAAATGCCAATTAGAAAATGATAAATCCAAATAGGGCAGATCATATAGAAGAAAATTCCGAAACAATAGGTGTGTCAAATAGGCGTATATTAAGAAGTTTATACACGTGTGTGTGTACGTATATTTATATTTGTGTAAATATATATATTAAAAAGTCTATATGTTAATATATATATATATATAAATATATATAACTATATATACACTCACAGGTTGTAGAGCCAACTCATATTCCCCAGGGTAGCTGGAATTTTACCTTGAATTTCGTTGTAAGATAGATCGCTGTTCAGATGAAAGCAATATTAGTCGTATATTTCAAATCCGTACACAAGCTTCAAATTTAAGGCACAATAAACAGATCAATTTAAATTAGTAGGACTGGAAGTATATTAATATTTCAGAGCACAGCAATTTATGGTGGTCATGGTAATGAAGGGAAATTACAGCGTTTCTAGATAAGTAAGATTAGCCACTTGTTCCGGTAGGGAACCTTTCAAACCTTTGTTGTACCAGAAACTGCAAAGCAAAATGACTTAATTGTGTAATTAGCATCAAAATTTGTACGTTAATTAAGTAAGATTAGTTACTAATTTGAGATTTCAACCATACAGTTCCGTAACGTGGCAGGTTTGGCTGTTGTTGAAGTAGCAGTTACAAGTGATGCCAGAACGCCAGCTGTCGTCACTGCAAGGTGTGTAGGAAGAGCTGTCGAGCCCCAAGCTCACTGCAATACTATTCAGAGCTGACTCTGCCGAACGTATCAACAAGTAATTGCTTAGTAGTTTTACTTAATTGTTAGCTTAATTAAGATCTCTTTTGACAATTTTTGTGAAATTAGTTCGTTGGCTAGCTCCTAAGGCCACAAATAGTTTATACAAAACGCTTTCAAGAGAAGCTAACTCATATCACTTCTTTTAAAAAAGGGTTTCTGCAAAAACAGGACTACAGGAGACGTTATTTTGGAGCTCTAAATTAGATCATATTTGTTTTACTAACTAAAGTGAAATAAATTGAAGCATGTTACTTCAAAAATTATCGTCATTCATTTCATCTTGAATTAAATAGACAAAATAAATAAATGGGAGTATTTCCAGGCCCTTTTTTTTTTTTTTTTTGGTGATATTTTTGCTCTATAGACAAAAGAACTAAGTGAAAGGCGTAGAAATCTTCTCAATAGCTTGTTTAAGATAATCTCTACATTTTCACTTTCCAATAAAATACAAAAATAAAATAAAATGATAAAAAAGATCAAATCATGAAAACATATGTAGCAGTTATGTAGCAGTTATGTGTATAAAAATAAAATAAAATGATATTAAAATATCCATAGTTATTTTTTTCGAGTTTAAATTGAAGATTATGATTTTAAAAATGTCTATTTTTTTTTATTACATGAATGTCTAAATTGATACTTATAAAGACCACATCACCCTTCCATCAAAAATTGAAAATAAATAAATAAAGAATTGATAAAAAAAAATGAAAGAAAAAATCTCTAAACATTTTAGATTAAACAAATATTTCATTAAAGGAAAAAAAGAGATCATTTTACTTGATTTATTATAAAGAAAAAAGAAATATTAGTTGTATAAAATATAAAAAATATTTATTATGATAAATAATTAGTAATTAAGATAAATTTACAGCGAATATATTAAAAATGATATTATTAAGAAATATTAAACACTTTATTAAAATCTAAAAAAGACATTATAATAATATACTAATTATCATAAAGAAAGAACATCATAATAATATAGTAATATCAAAAAATATATATATATAGCACATTAAAAAAAACAAAAACATGATGATCTAGTAATTACCATAAAGAAATAAACAATTTTATATCACATTTAAAATTTTAAAAAACTCTCTTTATAAAAAAAAACTTTAGAAACTATTAATTAAAAAATATCAATAATAATATAAATAATAAATTATTAAAATATCGTAATAATTATCATAAAGAAGTTAAATCATAGTAAAAAAATTATTTTTAAAAAACCTAAATATACTTTACGAAATATGATTGTAAAAAAAAAAAACAAAAGAAAAACAAAAACATAAATCATGCTAATAAGCAATCACTGTAATAAAGAACTAGTAATTAAGATAAAGATACAAAATGATGAACAAATAACGAAAAAATAATAAATCTAGTGAGGGAAAATGATGTTAAATATGGTAAAAAGACAAAATGGATAGTACAAGCGGTTTTTTTTTTTTTTTCAAAATAGACATTTATATAATATTATCAAAAAATGAACATATTTTAAATGAGGTTCTAAAAATAAACTTTTGTGTAATTATTTCTTTTTCTTTTCTTAATCTAATGTTGAACGAATTAACATAACACAAATGAATAAAAATTTCAAAAAATATTTCGAAAAAAAAAAGAGGAAGAAACAAAAGAACAGAAGTCGTACAAAATTATTTAAAAAGGGTACAAGTTCAGAAATTAATCGCATGGATATGATATAGGAACTAAAAAAAAATACAGAAGAAATTGTTATAACATTCATTAATACGTACTCAAGATTACTTCAATTGCCTACGTGCAAACTTTTACTCGCTTCGGCGTCTACGTACACGTTTTACTTGTTTTGGTGCTTGCGTGCGCATTTTTCACTTTACTTTTTTCGAAAGACTTTTATTTATAATTCATTCAGTAATACTTGCGATAGCATACCCACCTACTGATTTCTATCAATTATTAAAAAAAAAAAAAAATCGCAGGTCCTTAGTTACTTGATTAGATTTTTTTTTTTAAATGAAAAGAGGATGCAACTAGGAGATAACTAAAGCAACCTCTTCCCGCACCAAGCAAACCAATTCAATTTATTAAATAAAAAGAAAAGAGGATTACAAAAAGTTATGAAAGATCCATTGTATACTATCTATGGTTACTTGATTGGACAAATTTTAACTTGAGAAACTAAATTATCCTGTTATAATCTTGACACGCTTTTACTTATATAATATTATAAATAGTATTAGGAAAACCAATTTTAATCTCAACTTTTTGAAGACCAATTCACGTATCATATTTTCATTGATAGACCCGGTCAGTTAATGTGACAATACTTTAACCACTTACTAATAAAATAATGACAACTTATATGTCACATATATGTTGATATTTTTAAGTTGAGATTAGAATTGGTGTCTCTAAAATTTTAAAATATCTAATTTCAAACATAAATATAGCACTCCTACTACAAGAGACAAGTAGCTGAGTTGCTTGCATGATAATTAATAAAGTGCATATTTACCTTCTTCCGGAGGCAAGAGCGGACTATTTGTGTCCTGAGCTGTGATCTGAAATTTATATTCATGACCGAGCTGCCAAAGCTGTATGCCAATGAGAATAACAAACTTACCAAAGAGTCGAAGACAAAGCTCACCACTCATTTCGTTTCGATATAAACTGGGTACATAAATTAAGAGTTGATGAATCTCTTGCTATACTGTGCATTACTCTTCTTCAATTTATATCGAAGAAAAGTCAATTTATTTATTTATTTATTTTTAACGTAATTTCCTGTTAACTTAGTCCCACATAAAGCAACCACATGAATCACGATGTGAAAGCACAAGAAATTTGGTGGACCCTATATTTCTATTCTTTTGAGGTGCATATGAAATATTATCGAAGCAGTTATTAGTGCCTCAAATTGTTGGATGAAGAACGAAGGTCCAAGCAATATATGTATATATATAAACTATGTTGTTTTAATTTAAATAATCATTTCACTTTTTAATGTGAATGGTGAGAAAGAACAATTAATTAATATCAAGATGATCTAGAACTTCCTAAGTTGATATTCCTAAAACACCTGTCACATACTAAGCTCTCAATTCAGATTTTATTAAAATAAAAAGAAAAATCATACCGGAAGTAAAGTAATGGATAGTAGAAAATGCGCGCACAGGCATAGAACAAACAAATGTGTATACATGTGAGACCAAAAAAAAAAAAAAATCCAGCGCGCACCCAAGCACGGAAACAAAATCCGAGATGATCTCAAAAATCAAAGACAGAACTAAGATTTTGATAGCATCTCCAACTATGCATTGCAAATCAAAACTTAATGAGAAAAATACTAGAGGAAAAAAAGAGTATATATCTACTACTAAGGTCGGTTATCAATAAAACAATAATTGAGAAGCTTGGCTAAATTACGATTGACCTAATTATTAGGTTGATAACTCTTTAATATCATGATCATTTACTCATCTCATGTATTATTAAAATTAAAAGAAAAATATTACAATAGTGTGAAGAAGAGAAAGAAATATATGTATTTTTAGTAAATAGAGAATTTGTTCAGTTATTAACTTATTTATTTATAATAAATTGCTTATCTATTTAATAAATTTGCTACTTACTATTATTTACTTCATATATATTAAATCTTGTTATTTACTCTATTTAGTTTTGTAAAAATACTATTTATTACAATTTCCGTTAAGGGAGAAAGGCAAAATACAAGACATCTATAGATTAGGAAAACAGCCGGAAGCCAAACTCAAAAAAAATTGAATTGAAACTCTTTTTTTGAATATAATGTAAGCCCTAAATATGCTTCGTTAAATACCCTCCAACTAAAATATAGTGGGGAAAAAAAGTAGAGCCGTAAAAGAATACAAATGAAAGGGAAAAAAAGGGAAAAAAAGGAAAAGGAAAAAAAAAAAAAAAGAAGTTGAAACTGGACGTATGCTAATATTAGTTGCTCCTTTCTTTCAAGCTAGTCCCACCAAAAGCAATAACGTGAATCACGATCTAAAAGTAAAGTAAGTACAACAACTTTGGCGATGAACCACATTTCTATTATTTTGAGGCGCATGGAATATTATCAATTTTAGGGGACTGCTCCAAGTCCTCTATTTATTGGATAAAGAGAATGGTCCCGATCAACAACATAGATAACAGAGAAAAAGAATATGGAAAGAAAAGATTGCCACAATACTGTTTACCATAAATATTTAAAATATAGAAAGACAAAATAATCGTAGTATCAAGTACTAACACATATTCAAGTTCTTGATGCAGTCATCAGATATTTAACAAATCCAATACTTTTATTAGATCTAATCTGTATTTTAATTGAACGAAAATAAGCTGTTGATTTAATCAAGATAAGTAATTATTTTGTTGCTTTTCAGGAAAAATAAATAATTTGATGCTAATTATTCTTTCTTCTCTTTTAATTTAAAAAATGACGATAAGAGCATCATTTTTTGTCCGAATACAATTTTGTTAATATCGAAATCAGTAGACACATCAAGTCATTTCAATTACATAGACATCTTTATAACATTCTCATCATGTATATTACAAGCCCATATATCTCATGATGTTCATACTGAACACATACATCATCTTTAAACTATCTATGGAAACATTATCTTCTTTAAAAGCCTACAGGAAGCAGAATGAAATGCTAAACCTATCATTATGTACTTATTAGTCTTGCAAAAAAGGATAAGAAAAGATGAATAAAAGCTATCTTCGTCCAGTGATCAGTACGTACAATAATTATTGTTGGATTCATATCAATGTGAAAGCGCTGTAACGTAACGTCATCAAAAATACTATATCTTTAAAGCAACACCGATGAGCTGTATATACCTGATCAACTCTGGCACAACTCGTTGCCCGTGGTGGAGCAAAAAGCCACTTTAATCATCGTCTTTAAATCAATTCATCTTAAACTTTGGCGATGAACCACATTTCTATCTTTTGAGGCGCATGGAATATTATCAATTTTAGGGGACTGCTCCAAGTCCTCTATGTATTGGATAAAGAGAATGGTCCCGATCAACAACATAGACAACAGAGAAAAAGAATATGGAAAGAAAAGATTGCCACAATACTGTTTACCATAAATATTTAAAATATAGAAAGACAAAATAACCGGAGGATCAAGTACTAACACATATTCAAGTTGTTGATGCAGTCATCAGATATTTAACAAATCATCATGTATATTACAAGCCCATATATCTCATGATGTTCATACTGAACACATACATCATCTTTAAACTATCTATGGAAACATTATCTTCTTTAAAAGCCTACAGGAAGCAGAATGAAATGCTAAACCTATCATTATGTACTTATTAGTCTTGCAAAAAAGGATAAGAAAAGATGAATAAAAGCTATCTTCGTCCAGTGATCAGTACGTCCATTAATTATTGTTGGATTCATATCAATGTGAAAGCGCTGTAATGTAACGTTATCAAAAATACTATATCTTTAAAGCAACACCGATGAGCTTTATATACCTGATCAACTCTGGCACAACTCGTTGCCGGTGGTGGAGCAAAAAGCCACTTTAATCATCGTCTTTAAATCAATTCATCTTAAACTTTGGCGATGAACCACATTTCTATCTTTTGAGGCGCATGGAATATTATCAATTTTAGGGGACTGCTCCAAGTCGTCTATTTATTGGATAAAGAGAATGGTCCCGATCAACAACATAAACAACAGAGAAAAAGAATATGGAAAGAAAAGATTGCCACAATACTGTTTACCATAAATATTTAAAATATAGAAAGACAAAATAACCGGAGTATCAAGTACTAACACATATTCAAGTTGTTGATGCAGTCATCAGATATTTAACAAATCATCATGTATATTACAAGCCCATATATCTCATGATGTTCATACTGAACACATACATCATCTTTAAAATATCTATGGAAACATTATCTTCTTTAAAAGCCTACAAGAAGCAGAATGAAATGCTAAACCTATCATTATGTACTTATTAGTCTTGCAAAAAAGGATAAGAAAAGATGAATAAAAGCTATCTTCGTCCGGTGATCAGTACGTCCATTAATTATTGTTGGATTCATATCAATGTGAAAGCGCTGTAACGTAACGTTATAAAAAATACTATACCTTTAAAGCAACACCGATGAGCTGTATATACCTGATCAACTCTGGCACAACTCGTTGCCGGTGGTGGAGCTAAAAGCCACTTTAATCATCGTCTTTAAATCAATTCATAGTGAATGTGACGACCCGCCTTGTACAGGCCGTCACTACTTGACTTAACTTACTTAACTTAAACTTGTTTTATCCCATTTTTCATCATGAAAATAGTGGGGATTTTTTTTTTTTTTTTTATAGTTAGCGGAAGCAGTATACTTAGAAATATTTACATACACTCATACACAAATAAAATAACTGTTTGTTTTCTCAAAATAGATATATTAATTAATTCCCTTTGAGATGTGAATCCCAACCCGTTCATCATTTCACAGCCACCGGCTTTACCCGCCACCATGCAGTCAATTCAAGACAGGCTGTTTACCTACAGCATAAACTTCAAACAATGAGCGAAAGCTCAGCAAGTACAACTCCTATACCGCAAACCAATTACATGAAACATACATAACTTTTTTTTCATGACATCTTAAACATGAAAACATAAACATGGCATCATATCATCTTAAACATGAAAACATAAACATGGCATCATATCATCGATTTCTTCATCTTAAACATGACATTCTGTCGTGAAATGCATGAACCGTTTATGTCCAATTATGCTTGCTTTCTTGTATCACACTTTATCTTGTTGATTTTACTTGTGGGCCCCTTAACTTGATGTGCATGTACCCGGCGCGCAGCTTAAGGAAATTACCCAAGCTTTCGACCCGATCGTCATCAGGGGGCACGACACTGGCTCTTGTGGCCTTTTCTCAAACGTTCTGTTTGTAGGTCTTTCTTGACATCTTTTCACTTGATAGATTAGTGAGCATACGTATATTATGTCTCCTAATCTCATGTTCTATCAATGCATGGACAGGCGTACTTTTTCATGTAAGCATAATAACAATACTTGAAACATTCATCATACAGTAAGCATATTGCAACCATCGAGCAAATCATCAATTAACACTTAAACAGTATAAAGTAAACATACAACTCTAGTCTATGCTGTAGACGGCGTTGTACTTACCTTATCTTTGTTGTTCGCGTGATCGACTTTCCTTTCCTGAGCACGCTCGCAGATCACCTCCTGCCCATGGACGTTTACACGTGAGGTCTCTATTCTAAGATCGTTTAATGTCGGATTAAACCAACATAAATATTTTTCGGTTATAAGACCCTCTTCTAACACAAGCGAAAGGGGTCACACGGCGTAACCCACAACGGAATTATTAATTAAGGGTTCATGTAGAGGATCATAATCTTAACTTAAACCTCAATCCGCATGGTTAACTCTGGGCTTGGGCAAGGCCCTAGTAACTCGAAATAATTTTCCGGCTACTAACGCAGTATCTTATTCGTTTTAATCTTGAAAACCTTGAACTTGCTTAAAATATCATTTTCTTGTTTATTTAAGTAAGTTTGGTGAATAGCACTCAAACTTGTCTTGAAAATTACAAAACACTTGAAAACATTTCTATAAAACATTTGGGGATCGAAAACCGCCTTTGGAACGGTTTTTGGGTTTGAAAATGATGTTTGCAAGTTAGAAAAACGTTTTTCCTAGTCATTGATCTAGAAAATCCCGTGCATGAGATTTTGCTCACTGCGCGGATTTTGTTTGAAAATTCATAACTTAAAATGTAAAACGAATTTGGAAACACTTTCTTCACGAAAGTTATAGCTAACAAAAAGATCTAAAACTTTCATGTTTTGAACATTTTCTGATTCTGGCTCAGTTGATACCAGTTTTTGTTTGAACACATGTGAATCGTTGGAACCTGGTCACCCTGACCAGTTCGCGGTTTTTCTTCAAAACAAAGGCCATTGGAGCCTTATTTTTAAAATCTGTCCACTTTTCCCCCTAGGAAATACCCTAACGAACAACTTTCGTGTTTTAAGTTTTTACCCATTCGGCCTCTAAGGACCTGTAAGTCCCACTTTTCCGAGCTACCGGGTGTTGGACCCGAGAGCAGTTTTGGTGTTAGTCCAAATTTTACGTCCCTATACGTTGCTCTAGCTCGACCGCCCAATGCGAAACCTATTAACACATGCACGTCTTCTAACGTCCCTCATTCACATAAAATTTTAAATCCCGTGATTTCGGATCCAACTCAAGGCCGAGACCCCTTGGTCCATGGTTTTGAGAGAGAAACACACATTCAACAAAACTCAACCAAAACATCATACAAACCCTAGAACATGCATCTAGAAATTTGATAAACATAATAGAGACATGAAACCCTTAAATATAAACCCTAGCATGCATCTCTAGCACACAAAAATCATAGAGCATTACTTCAACCAAACATGCAAAATAATCACCTCAAAAACCTAAATCAAGCATAAAAATATAACCTAAGCTATTTAGGGCCAAAACCGAAAATTATGAGCTTAAGCTCTTACAACTTTTGTGCTTGAAATACATAGTAAAACCCTTGAGAAAATGAACCAAAAATTTGAACCAAGAACTAGGGTGAAGTTCGGATTTTTACCTCAAAAAATCCGGGGTCACTAGCTTGTTCCTAGTTGGTATTAGCCTCCAATGTGCACGGTTTGGACTTCAACAATGGTCACAAAAATTTTGTTAACTTCCTCCCCCAACCAACCTTAGAAAAGAGAAGAAAAATGCCCAAAAATCTTACCTTTGAACTCAAAAAACCGAGGCTTTAGGGGGGGTTCTTCACAACTTTTTTTTTTGCTTGAAAACTCTTGATTTCTTAGCTCTTTCTCTCTCTCTCTCTCTCTCTCTTTCTCTCGGATTTTCTTGGAGTGAAAGTGCCGAATGGTATGGCTGAGAAAGGGGTTAAGGGCTGCTGAACTTTGGGGTTTGAAATCCCTACAAATAGTGCCTCTAGCTAGGGGAAATCCTAGGCTTTCTTTTCCAAGGTAAATTTGGTTCAAAACTTGCCAATTGGTCCTCCAATTTTTGCAAGCTATTGCTCACAAGGGCTTGAGTGGCCGGCTGCTAAGGGGAAGAAATGGGAGAGTGGTTGACAACTCATAGATGAGGTGTCACAAGCTCATTGGTCCATGTGTGTGGAGGGTTAAGTCCTAACTTAGCTTAATTGTGATGTAATTAAGCTTAAAGGCTTGTTTGGTTCACTCTTTTTGAAAAATTGAGTAATTTCAACACATTGCAATAAATTTTAATACTGAGTTGCTTAAATACTCAGTATCGAAAACTATATTGTATTAAAATTTTCGATCTGTGAAAAACTCAATCGGAAAATCTTTTCTCTTATTTTTTTCCGAATCCTTTCGCCCTGAACTCTAGCTTAGTATGCTTGATTTTTCTAAGGTGATTTCAATTCTTATTAAAACTCATCTTGATCAAGAAATGAGTTTTTAGCAGTAATTTCACTTATACTGCGATCTAAAAAAAAATATTCTTGTTTGACGTTTTCGACCGTTTCGGTCTAACTGACTTATTGGTCAACGTCAACTTGTCTTGAAAATGTGCAAATACGACCTCCTTCACTCATAAAGGTCTTTTGCGAGTTCATGCAAAATTTGTTTTTGAGTCTTAATAAATCTTAAGAACTCGTTAAACAAATTAAGTTCTAAAACGAACTTCCTCATGAAATACCGATTACGGTAAATATTTACACGAAATTTCTATAAAATATGAATCGAAGAAATTCGGGTGTTACAGTGAATGTATACATCATCTTAAAACTATCTATGGAAACTTTATCTTCTTTATACAAGAAGCAGATTGAAATGCTAACCCTATCCTTTTGTACTTATCAGTGTTGGTCAAAAAGGATAAGAAAAAAGGAAAGATGAACAAAAGGTATCTTATCGTCCATTTGATCAGTACGTATACTGTGTCGGATTTTCATATCACTGTGAAAGTGCTGTGACATAACGTTATCGGAAAGAGAGGTATAGAATCGTGGAAATTATATCGTAGCTTTCTTATTGATGAGATGGGATATATGTGAACAAATTTCAAAATTCAAACTTTTCTAATTCAGATAATTGCCTTTAACTGAAGACTTTAAAAATCAAATAAATTCAAAATCTAAATTAAGAAACAACTAGATGATTATAAAAATAAAAGCATTATAAATAAAATTATTTACATTCTCCTACATGTCCCTACGAATTGGAGCTCCGAGGGGAGAGTCTAATCTTGGTCTTGAGCTTGTGAAAGCGTTTGCAAGGAAGAGACTTGGTTAGAGTGTTGGCCAACTGCACTTCTAACGAGACATGGGCAACATGGAGAGCACCACTCTGAACATGATCTTGAAAGAAGTGATAATCTAATGCAACATGTTTCATGCATGAGTGAAATACAGGATTAGAGCAGAGATGAGTTGCACCAATATTGTCGCAGTTGAATACAGGCGAATGTGGTAAAGTAAGTAAGTTCAATGAGAGTTCCCTCTTAATGAGTTTCTCATGAAGCTCATCAAAGTAGATCAGGGTTTCACAGTTGTGATGGCGTCAACAACTGCTTTGTAATCATAATCAAGGCCTTCCAGAATTGTTTCAATGAGATCTTCCCGATCAAGAGGTTTGCCTAACACTACAAGTTCATCAGCACGGCTTTTGACGAATTCCATGGATTCGGAAATGCTTTGTGAACCTTTGACAACTTTCTTCACTTGCGCCTTGATTTGTTTGATGTGTCCTCTTGTGGGTTTTGCATATGTATTGGAGAGAGTGGACCACGGGACAAGTGGTAGCTTGGATAATGAGCGGAATCATTGTGGCAATGAGGGATCCAAAAAGAGTACTAAATCTGAGTTTGTCTTGTCGAATCCATGTTTCATATGCTGGATTTGAAGTTGTGAAGCCGTCCTTCGTGATGATTGCCGGTAGACAAGGAGACGATCCATCTATGAAACGTTCAGGGTTGTAGTAGATGGGTGTGGCATGAAATTGAATTTGTCATGAGAGATAGTTTGTGGTTTGATAGTCTTATGGGTTGAGATATTGATGGCTGAGAGCGCTTTTTTGGTTCATGAGTGTTTGGGTTGGTGATTTCTGCATTTGGAGCAGGGTTTGCGGCCAAGGGAGCTCTGCGACAGTCTGGTTGACCGTTTAGGTGCTTCTGGTCGACCAATTGAAGGGGGCTAGGGTTTGCATGAGAGGAGTTAGAGGAAGGGAGAGAGAACAAATCTCAAGAGCTTATTGCACTGATACCATATAGAATTGAGGAAATTATGTCATAGCATTTCCGTTGATTAATTATAAAATTCAAACTTTCATAATCTAAGTAATTACCTCTAATTGAGGACTTGACAAATCAAATAAATACAACATCTAAATTAGAAAACTAACTGGATAATTGTAGAAATACATAAAATAATAAATACAATTAGTGCAACAGAGTAAGTTACTAGTTAAGATGGGAAAGGATACTATACAGTAAGAAATTATTCAGTAGATTAGGTATAACACGTGTTTACGTAATATACCCGTTAAATTAAAAGTTGACATTTAGGTATTTTATCTACGTCATCTTTTTATTTTAGGTTTCTCTTTCCTAATGTATATTTCCACAATTATTGAATCAAAATCACTGTAAAAATCTCACCTAAATCTCTTATAAAAATCAATTACCTTTTAAATAAAAATCAACTTCTATTTTTAAAAAATACTTTCATGGATTTAAATTTCTTTAAAATAGAAGCAGGCTTTGCAAATTTTTTTCAAATCTTCATATAAACGAAAACTTCATAATCCCCTTGAAAAAAAAAAAAAAAAAAAAAAAAAACTTCATAAGAAAACTTCCTCATATATATAAATTAAAAATCAAGAAACTGGCATTGCATTTTTTTTTAATCTTTATATAAACAAAAACTTCATAATCCCCTCAAAAATTTAAAAAATAAAAATAAAAAAAAACATTTGAGCAATTTGTTAGGATTTTGTCATGTTGATATATATATATATATATATAAATATGAATGGTTTTTTTTTCTATATCTTTATTTTTAGTTTATTTTTTATGTGAAAGTTTTCATCATTCCAAACAGTGAAGTTTTTCTTTAGATTATAGGAAAAAAAAATATGGCAAGGTTTTTTATTTTTATTTTTTTTTGTAATCGTAAGGTGGTTTCAATCTTAAGAAATTTAAATATATAAAAATAATTTTTGAAAATAAAAGATAATTTTTGTTTAAAAGTAATTAATACAATAGAAAGGATTTAGGTGAGAATTTTATGTGATTTTGATTCAATAATCAAGGAAATATACATTAGGAAAGATAAACCTAAAATAAAAAGGTGACATGGATAAAACACCCAAATATCAACTCTTCATTTGACGGGTGTACCACACCATGACGTGATGATCTACTGAATAATTTCTCCTATGCAGTGATCAAAAGGAAAATATTCATTTTCCCCCTTGTCACTTTCCCATTTGTTCTCATCGCCACTTCAATACCTTTTTTTTTTTTTCTTTTTCTTTTAAGGTAACATTTTTGGTGTGAGAAATATGCTGTAAATGGAGGGGGAAAAAAAAAAAAAAAAGGAGAATTACTTAGATTTACGAATCAACTTTTGCCCAAAATATGGAGAACCAATTATACACCAAACAATATCCACACTCTGAGTACATACATATCACATTGTTGCCAAAAAAAAAAAAAAGGACGAACAAACTGAAATCACATTCCAAGAAATTAAAAATATTACACTCCAAAAGTTCAACCTTAATACTTACTTACATTAAAAATGTTACTCCAAAGTCCAACCTTAATAATTACTGAACAACTTCATGATCTAGATATATGGAAGGTATATTACAAACATAGACGGGAAACATTTTTTATAGATTGCAAACATAATCTTCAAACATTCATCACGTATTTAATAATTCCGGAAATCTGTTGCATGTAGCTTGGAAAGGAAACTTTCATGCCGAATGACTTCCTAAAGACTGGAATTTGTCGCCTGTGCATCAATTTCAGAGGCTTGCTCCTTTCTCCAGATCCCTGGCGTCTTTACGGGCCAGGGAAAATATTTCAATTTGTAACAATGACTAAACTCCAAGTAGCGAAGAAAAGGCATATCCGTGAACAAGTCCTTCCAGTCGACCTCCAACCTTGTCAGGAACTTCAAACACAGACCCTCAAGGTTCCATTTGGATTCACAATTCTCAATCTCAGGAGTCAGGTTGTTGAGATCTCCATTCTCAATCGAAAGATATTGCAACTCGGAAAGTTGACCTGGATTAACCCATTTCGGAAGCGTTTCCCGACAGTAGTTTTTTAGATACAACTCTTGCAGGCTTGGAGGAGGGGCTAATCCATCTAGCTTGTCCATAAGTTCTTTCTTCTTTATCTTGCAATTTTCAGCATCAATACCCAGAACCTTGAGATTCTTGAGCTCAGCTAGGACGTCCATTTCGCTCTCTAAGATTTCAGTTTCGTCGCTTATGCTAATCCGCAACAATCTTAGTTGGGTTAACTCCTTTAGCTCAAGAAGCTGACAGCAATGCCTTTTCGATTGATTCAATACCTTGAAACCGGTGAGTTCTTGGAGATGAGAAAACTTGCTTACTCCGTGGGGCACGTACTCAAGGGGGCAAAAGCCTATGTCCAAGACAATCAACTTCTTCAAAGTGGTAATTGAAGGATGTAATCTTGTTAGCTTGTCGCACCCGGTTAAGATCAATAACTGCAAGTTCCGCAGTTTTTGAATTGACGATGGCACCATTTCCAGGCTTTGAACTCCACTCAGGTTGAGAGATGCCAACCGTTTAAGATCACTAATCCAATCGAAAAGATCATCCATGCTTATCTCCCTCAGCTTTATGTTTGAGAAATCCAACACCCTGAGAGACCTTAACATCCCAAAACATTTGAAGTTGACATCATTGCTCGACTTCAGTACTACTAAAGCCCTAAGCTTGGATGCTTCTTTTGATGAGGCATTTTTATGCAGTTCTTCAATGAAACCTAACCACCGAGAACCCGGTTTTGGTGTTTGGCTACCTTGTGAATCGAAGTCACAAATTTCCTCATCTTTTGCATTTGTGATGATGAGTTCTCTCACCATATCATGCATCTTGCAAGTGTAGACCTTCCCATCGTAGCTACGTTGCTGAACAACTTCAACGAGGCATCTTTTGATCAGTTCGGAAAGGTACTCATGGCCTATTTCTGATGCTGATTTCGAGCCCTTGGCTTGGACTAGTCCTTCGCCAATCCACCAATGGATCAACTTCTCGGCTTTTATCTCGAAGTCTTCGGGGTAAACGGAGAAACACAAGAGGCACTGCTTTAATCGAGTGGGAAGATCATCATAACTGAACTGCAACGAATCCATGACTGACCTATTTTTCCCTTCGGTTGTCAGCAAGCTCTTTGAAATTTGCCTCCACTCAGAAGGGGAATTAATCTTTGCTGCTAACAAAGCTCCTATGGTCTTGATTGCCAATGGAAGTCCTCCACATTTCTTTATGATTTCCTTGCCTACTTTTTCGAAATGCGCATCTGGGCAGTGTCCCTTGCATGAAGAGAAAGCGAATTTGGAGAACAAAGACCAACTGTCATCGTCGTTCAGAGTATTGGGCTTGTGGATTCTAGAACTTTCCACACCCATGTCATTAGCAACGCCTTCGTTTCTTGTTGTCACTATGATGCAGCTTTTCTTGCCACCTTGTCTTGGAAAAACAGAACACAAGTTTGCCCACCACTCCACATTTATGTGCCACACATCGTCCATCACTATAAGACAGCTCTTATCTGCAAGCGAATGTTGAAGTTCGCCCAACAGTTGATTACTGCCTAATCCAGACACATTTTTCCCTAACCTCTCCAACATGGACCTCACAACATTCTCCTCGCTAAAGGCCCTTGAAATAGTCACCCAAATCATCTTGTCAAAGCGGCCAAGCACTTCCGTGTCATGAAATATCTTCTGGGCAATGGTAGTTTTTCCGAGCCCCCCCATCCCCACAACCGCAACTTGTTGAAGCTCCTCTTTGGCGTCAAAAATCCACCCTTTGATCTTCTTCATATCCTCTTCCAATCCAATTGTCTCAGTTGGATTCAAATCTTGCGACAAAAATCTCCTCACTTGGTATGTATCTTCTGAATGGACGCTCTCCCTCGCTGTCAGATAACTTCCCAAGGTCTTCTCTATCTGTTCCATTCGCGAGTTGATGTCTTTCAACTTTTTTCCTTTTTGGTACAAGAAGAATGGATCCTTGAGGGATAAGCAATAGCATGACCCGTCTTGGTGATATTCGTCTCGGATTAGGCAATCTGTGAGGATGTTGTCAGCTTCAAAAATCACTTCCCGAAGCGTAGCGAAGGCTTGTCGGACAGTTTCATTCTTGCTCTGACTCTTGAGATTCTCGGTGTCAGCAAGGAAGGCCTTCATGAGATCAAGCCTTGTCTTCATCTGCTGAAACTGACCTTTGAAGTCAAGTGCGAATTGTGCTTGGTCCTTTAGCGCCGTGAACACATTTTCCGTAAGGGTACAGACCATAGCTTCCATTGCCATGATTTCCTTTGTCTATATATTTTTACCTGTTATATACATATATCAACACTATGCACTGTTATCTTCCAGATCATGTTGATTTGCTTCACTACTAATGAATTTGAATGACCAATTTGTTGGTTGGCATACCCGAATTAAGTGAGCAACTGGGACTTTGAGGAGAATATTATCTTCTACAACGCCCGAGTTTTCTCTATCCCCCAGAGATTATTCTGAAATGGAAGCTTCTCTGCTTCGATCGCCACCCATATTTACTATACGTGGATTAGCCTCTCTTCAGGGAAAATTCCTCCTGTGAAACACTGAAAATAGAAGAAGTTCGATGGATAGTTGCAATAGAACATTTTTGTTTTTTAACAGAAAGAGCTGATAATATTTTATTTTTGCTAATGACAATGACTAGTAATTAAACACGGTCAGGGGCCCACCACAACTTGCCTTGAGCTTTCAAAGTTACAATAGCTTGCCCAAATTGTTGGTTTTCCCTGTTTTTTTTTTTTTTAATTGTGAAATGACCGCCTTTTTTGGAATTTATCTTCGGTTGATTGTGAAACAACTATTTATGTTTTACATATATTGCGAAAACAACAATTAGCTAAAGCGGCTTTAATTGTTAGCTCCACCATTTGTCCTGAGTTGCCCCTTGAAAGTAGAGATGTACAGCTCAATCTATCGATTTAAAGGGGTGCATCTCGATGAAGATTAGTTTATGTTTATCTTCTTATTAGTTTATGTTTATCTTCTTTCTCGTATATCCTTTTCAGGCCAAGTCTGGTAACAGAGCCGGCGCAGCGACAGATTAAAATTGGATCCAAGGCGCCAATAATGAGATAGGGCTATCACATGGTGGAGGCCGCATCATAAAAAAAGCATTTCGATCTTGCAGTCTTTTTTAAAGATGAATCATGAATATCGTTGTTGGAAAATCTATGATAGTGCGCACTACTAAAGCACAATCGATAGTGTGCCCTTTCTTGCTCTTTAGATCACATCACACAACGGTGAAGCCTTGAGTCACGTGGTAGTTTTCGTGGAGACGTTTGCAGATTGAATGAATTTGAAAATTTCAAATTAACTCCAACATATCTTTTTGGTTGGAAAGTAGGCGAAGGGTAAAGGTTAGAAAACCGTTTGAGCAATTTATCGGAATTAAAAAAAAAATGAAAGAAAAACTGCACAAAGTCTGCAGAGACTGAAAGCAGCCGAGAATAGAGGAATCATCTGTTTGATGGAGTTGATGGACATTGTACAGAGCTTGATATTGAGGCAAAGCCATTCGACATCAATCTTAACACGTTCCTAACAAAAAATAAGGCACTTTTTTTATTTTTTTTCTCTCTCTCTCTTGAAAACTTTGTTGCTTCAAACTTCTCAAAAACTTAGGGTGTTTTCCTTTCTTCGACTTTCGCAGGAGCCAAACATCTAAAAAAGTTGGCATTTTCCTTTGTTCCAATTTCAATATAGAAGCATGATTTTTTATGAAATGAACCATAACACATGGTTCAGGACATAATCTAATAGTAATTGCATACTTAACTTTGATATAAAGAGTAAATCTCCCAGTTAAAAAAAAAAAAAATATATATATATATATATATATATTACACGCCCTCTTTTAAAAATAAAATAAAACAACTAATCTTCTCCTTCAATCCTTTCTTACGCATAAAATGATTGAAATAAACTTATTAGTCACTGAAGATCAATTGCGTTTCTTGAAAGCGAAAAAATTATTTGGTTAAACGGATACTAAAGCCAAACAAACCATAACCATTTAACAAACACGTAAACCCCCGCTGAATCATATGACCACAAACAATGGGTATAATTTATTTATCAAACTCCCTCTCTCTCTCTCTCTCTCTCTGAAAGCGTGAATTATTTCAAAACTTAAAGCTAGAATAATATAGTGCAACTTTTAAAAATATATGGCTCACAAAATTATGAATTTATACAAAGATTGTTTTTTGAAAATTTTTTTTAAACTTAAAAAGTTTTAAATAAGTATGCTAAATGTCAATTTGGGGGCAATTTGACACTTTTCTTTTTTTTTTTTTTAAAGTTATTTAATTATTGATGTTTAAAAATTTCGGGTGTTAAGAAAATGAGTGCCAAATTTTTTGAGGGGTGAAAATGCAAAGGAACCTTTAAGAAAATATTGTAGAAAACTTATTAAATAGTACCTTAAAACAATATTGTAGAAAATATTGTAGAAAACTTATTAAATACTACCTTAAAACAATTTTCAAACGAGGACTTTAATTTATTGCTTTAAATTCCAGTTATTTTTTGTTTCTTTTTGTGCAGGATTGTTCACAGAAAATTACGAACATAAGTGCATGCAAATCTGACGGCGTACATCAAAATTTCTTTAGAATGTTTCTATGTTAGAAAAGTATATTCAAATCCATAAAATTTTCATTCAAACGATTACGAAATTAAAGAGTTTAATTTTCTTTCTTTAAGGAATACCAAAGTAGACTTTCGGCTCAAGTATTTCCTGTCGTCATTATTTAGCTTGATACCTCCAGTATACCGAACTCGTCCTTATCTTTCTTTACCTCTTTTCGTAAATAAATATGATTTTAGTAACTGTCCACAAACTACTCTTTTAGGGGTGTTCATCAGATAAAATTCTTTCTATTTTAGTTATATTACATTCGGTCTGATCAATCGTACGTCAATTTTTAAAATCTCATTCAATCTATTAGTAACATATTATCCATCCAATCCAAACTGACTTAATGGATTGGATTGATTTTTTTGATTTATGTATCACCTATCATTTAAATAATAAACTTTAAAACAAAACAAGTAAGAATTATAAGAAGTGTAAAGGTGTATCATAATATACTATATAGGGAATTAGAAAATAAGATTAAAAGGATTTTCTTGTGTTAGGTTTTGAAGTTTTTATTTGTTATGTTAAGGTTAATTTTTGTATGTGTAATATATAACAGTTGGATTAGATTTAGTCTTTTCAAGGTAAAAAGTACATTTGATATCCAACTTAGGTCGGTTTTCTAGAATTGTCATTCAATTTGTATTTGGAATGAAAGTTTGAAATGAAATTTCGAGGTTGGGGTTGGTTGACTTTTTAAAAACTAATTAAAATTTTTGTTGATTTTCAAAAAAAGACAAAAATTGATATAAAAAACTTAGGTTCAAACCTAAGTTCCAAAAAAGTCATCAATTTAATCCAATTGGGGTAAGTCATCTACAAAAGAGAAATTGAATTGAACTAGAGGATCCGATGAATGCCTTTTACTTTCTAATTGTCTTTTTCTGTTATTCATCTATTAGCTTTGCTTTAACACAAAATTTAGAATTTGTTCAGGTGTCCACCTAGTTGACCCGGATGGATACTTTCAAGAGTACAATAATTCAAGCAAGTAACATTCTTTAGACTTTAGTAAGCATTTTACCTTCCAATTGAAGCAATCAGCTACTTTGGCTGATGGGAGAATTCCACGTCCGCCCAACTGTTACACAAAGATATATATACAGAAATATTAAAGTGTGTTTATGATAGGTTTCAGTGGAAAAAAATACACCAATTGAATTAAAAATATTTAAAATTTTTTATTGGATTGGATGATTTAAAATTTCTAAGAGAAATAAAATAAAATTAATTCACATATAATTGATTTGATCAGTTTAGTTTAGTTGATCAGTTTAGACTTATAGTAAAAATCAATCTTAATTAAACACCTAAAAAGTTTATGTTAGTGTGATTATATGCACAGTCTAGTATTAATTTTATCTAACTCCATAATAAGACATAGATAGTCACCTTCAAATTCAAAAAATATATCTATATATATAGTTCAGGTTAGTTTTCGTGGTTAATTTATCAGGTTTTTTTAAACGCCCCTAAAAAAATATGGTGTGCTTACTTCCTTAAAATATCTCATGAATACGACAAATAGTTAAGTTGAGGAAATGGTGAGCAAACAAGACGTTTTCACGTGCTAAATTAACGTCTCGTGTGCCTCATGTAAGTGTTTCCTTCGGTTTGAAGAATAGACGAAGTTAAACCAAAATCTTGCAAGTTCAAAATTCATTGGCACTTTCAGACGAGAATATCCAAGTTCAAGAGAAAATTTTGAAATTCGTCCATTAGTTACTAATATTGAATTTTCAATTACTAATAACCTGAATCCAATTTTAACATATATTCTTTTTATCCATATTATAAGAAACTCTTAATTTATGAATTCTATTTTTTTTTGTTTGATTCCGTTTTTTTTTCCTCTAAGATTTTAAGATCTTTATTTTATTTTTTTAGTAATTTTTCTTACATAAAAAAAAAACAACAACAATATAATGGACTTCATCTATTATATGTGGAAGCATTTTGAGAGATGTTGGACAGAGGACTTAGGTTTTTACTTTTTTTTTTTTTTTTTACCCTAGTTATTGACGAAGAGCAATTACTTTAGCTTCAATTATCTATTTGCTTTTATGGTACATGTGGACAACTGAAAAAGAAGAAAAGAATCTCTTTTGTCACAGAAACAAATAATTGACAAAAGGAAATTAGCATCCGCGCATCTTTCCATATCTTTCACTTTGCTTAGAGGTCCACAGTTGTTGAAAAATGAGATATTTTTTATGATAAAATCCAAAAATGAGTTATAGGAATAGATATTTAAATGCTAGATAATCTCAGAAAGGTATATGAGTCTCGAATTCAAGCATTTAACGAGAAAAAATAGCACCCTACCAACTCACCTAAGCGACGTTGGCTGAAAAATGAGAATTTATTACTAAGGTCTTCGTTCATTCACTATTATTATAGTTTTTCTTTTTTATTTTCTGTTGAATTTTATGTATTAGTGTTACGTATCATCAGAAATATGCCATTATGTTTCCACTACTTTTTCAAAAAGAGAACAAGTGGTCTATCTTGCAGCTCTTTTTTTCGTTTGTTTGTTTGCAGATTTCAGTCTTAATCATTCTTTTGAATATTCCAAGATCATACTACAGAATCTTCAAATTATTTGCGCAACAGCTTCTCTTATCAGTTACTCATTTCGTAAATAATATACTTGATTAATGATACGACATGACAATTGTTTTCTTTCTGCTTGATTAATAATGAGTTTCGTAAAATCCATTAACAAATAGCTAGTCTATGTTAAAAAATCGCAGTGAGTAATTGCCGCGGTTGAAATTATAAGATGTACTCTCATATTCGGACAAAAATTATAAAGTTTTTGCGGTTGAGATTGCTTTTCTTTTGTGATTTTTATTACTTCCTGGGATATTAAATTAAAGTCGATAATTCTTAACTTGAGTATCCTGTTAGCTTGGCTGATCATATAGTATTTTTATATCGTTTAATAAGAAATTAATTGGGGATATTGAAGAAGTACATTGTGCGGACAGTTCAAACAAAGTGAGATTAATGCCTCGAAAAACAAGAGAGTAAATCTAATTAAACACTGACTACGAAGGATGATATTTTGTAAATTATCATCGCATTTCTTTCAGATAAGAAGAAAAGCGACAGTGAACAAAAACGAAATCAGCTTTTCCAAAGTCATTTGGAAATTAGGATTAAAGGATCACGGGACGTTGTCGCCAATCACTGGGAAATTGGGAATTGATGATTCGAACTTTATCCGAACGACTTTATTTTAAAGGTCACTTTAAGTAAAGGGACTTGTATTTTGTATATTTATATAAACAACACAACTAAAGCGATTTTGGGATAGTAATTTGGATCCGACAATCGCTAGTGGTGTTTGTCACCCTTCTTTCTTTTTTTTTTTATAATTTTTAACATAATTTGGTCTTGAGCGTCTGAAAGGTCGTTAATTGTCATGTAATTAAACAATAAGAAGCTTCATTTCTCGTCCAGGGCAATCAAAGTCGCCTGTCATGTTTAGGTCCATTCGAAAGGATGATTACACAACCTGCATGTGGTATTAGGTCCCATTTGACACATTTTTTTGCCATCACTTTCAGTCAGGGCACGGATTTTTAATTTTACTAATTACATAGCACGGGGGGCAAACATAGTAAAGCAAACAAAACCATGCAATAAAAAAATTTACCACATGAAAAGAATTGGGGCCGTAATCATTGGAGCCTAGATAAAAAAGTACGGATTCACTTCTTCATATATAGTATAGATGTATATATCCTATATTTTATAGTTAACATATCCCTTTTATCTTGAAGAGCATCACATTTATTATTTTACATTACAAATTCGTGTTAAAATTCTTAATTTTTCTCAATCAATCCTTCACATTTTGTTCTTTTTTCCTTATTTTCTTTTTTTTTTCTCTAAGGGTATTTAGGTCTTTCTTAATTAGATTGATTGAGCATAGCGAATCAGTGATTAACCAATGTTATTATATATTTTTTATTGATTGATTATAATCAATCAATAATTGATTATGGCTATGCTTCTTGCATGATGTCATTCATTATTAAATCGAAAGCAACAACATGTCACTCTTTCTAATCTTAAAATTAATAAACTAGAATGTGTTACCTAATATGTACAATTCTGGTGACATCAAACGTTTCCTTAACTTATAAAAATCAGAGTACGTTATTTCTGACTATATATCCAATAACACACTTGGATAAGAATCACTCTAAAAATCATTTTATTAAATTAAAAATATTTTTTAAAAATTGACCATTTATTTAAATAAGTGTTTACAATCTATCTATTAATCTCATTTTTTTAATTAATAACCTCAAAATATGGGTACAAAAGAAGAAGATGAAAAAAAAAAAAAACACAACAAAAAAGGAAGCATTTTACCTTCTAATTGAAGCAATCAGCTACTTTAGTTGAAGGCAGAATTCCACTTCCGCCCAACTGTTACACGAAGATATATATACAGAAATATTAAAGTGTGTTTATGATCGGTTTCAATGAAAAATACACCAATTGAATTTTAAAAAAAATTAAAATTTTTATTGGATTGGACGATTTAAAATTTCTAAGAGAAATAAAATAAAATTAATTCACATATAATTGATTTGATCAGTTTAGTTTAGTTGATCAGTTTAGACTTATAATAAAAATTAATCTTAAACACCAAAAAAGTTTAGGTTAGTGTGGTTAATTACATGCATAGTCTAGTTGACTCCATAATAAGATGTAGATAGTTTGAATCCACTCACCTTCAAATTCAAAATATATCTATATATATAGTTTATGTTAGTTTTCGTGGTTAATTTATCGGGTCTTTTTAAACACCCCTAAAAAAATATGGTGTGCTTAGTTCCTTAAAATATCTCATGAACACGACAAATAGTTAAGTTCAGCAAATGGTGAGCAAACACGAGGTTTTCATAACCAATCTACGTGCTAAATTAATGTCTCGTGTGCCACATGTAAGTGTTTCCTTCGGTTTGAAGAATAGACGAAGTTAAACCAAAATCTTGCAAGTTCAAAATTCATTGGCACTTTCAGACGAGAATATCCAAGTTCAAGAGAAAATTTTGAAATTCGTCCATTAGTTACTAATATTGAAGTTTCAATTACTAATAACCTGAATCCAATTTTAACATATCTTCTTTTTATCCATATTATAATATTTGATCTCTAGTACCTTTTTTTTTTTGTTTTGGGGGGGGGGGGGGGGGGGGGGTGGGGGGGGGGGGGGGGGGCGCCGCCTGGATCACGCTACCAAATAAATTAGAATGATCTGAAAGAACAAAATCTACAACTGACCTTACTGATCAAACTAAGAAACTATTAATTTATGAATTCTCTTTTTTTTTTTTTTTTGGTTGATTCCGTTTTTTTTTTTCCCTCTAAGATTGAAAGATCTTTATTTTATTTTATTTTTTAGTAATATTTTGCCTACATTAAAAAAGCTACAATACAATGGACCTCATCTATTATATGTGGAAGCATTTTGAGAGATGTTGGACAGAGGACTTAGGTTTTTACTTTTTTTTTTTTTAAACCCTAGTTATAGACGACAAGCAATTTCTTTAGCTTCAATTATCTATTTGCTTTTATGGTACATGTGGAAAACTGAAAAAGAAGAAAATAATCTCTTTTGTCACAGAAAAAAATAATTGACAAAAGGTAATTAGCATCCGCGCATCTTTCCATATCTTTCACTTTGCTTAGAGGTCCACAGTTGTTGAAAAATGAGATATTTCTTATGATAAAATCCAAAAATGAGTTAAGAATAGATATTTAAATGCCAGATAATCCCAGAAAGGTATATGAGTCTCGAATCCAAGTATTCAACAAGAAAAAAAAAGCACCCTACCAACTCACCTAAGCGACGTTGGCTGAAAAATGAGAATTTATTACTAAGGTCTTCAGTCATTCACTATTATTATAGTTTTCCTTTTTTCTTTTCTGTTGAATTTTATGCATTAGTGTTATGTACCATCAGAAATATGTCATTATGTTTCCACTACTTTTTCAAAAAGAGAACAAGTGGTCTATCTTGCAGCTCCTTTTTTCGTTTGTTTGTTTGCAGATTTCAGTCTTAATCATTCTTTTGAATATTCCAAGATCATAATACAGAATCTTCAAATTATTTGCGCGACAGCTTCTCTTATCAGTTACTCATTTCGTAAATAATATACTTGATTAATAATGCGACTTGACAATTGTTTTCTTTCTGCTTGATTGATAATGAGTTTCGTAAAATCCATTAACACATAGCTAGTCTATGTTAAAAAATCGTAGTGAGTAATTGCGGCGGTTGAAATTATAAGATGTACTCATATTGAGACAAAAGTTATAATTTTTTGCAGTTGAGATTGTTTTTCTTTTGTTATTTTGTTTACTTCTTGGGATATAAAATTAAAGTGGCTAATTCTTAACTTAAATATGCTGTTAGCTTAGCTGATCATATAGTATTTTTATAACGTTTAAGAAATTGGGGATATTGAATAAGTACATCGCACGGACAGTTAAAACAAAGTGAGATTAATGCCTCTAAAAACAAGAGAGTAAATCTAATTAAAACACTGACTACGAAGGATGATTTTGTAAATTATCATCGCATTCCTTTCAGATAAGAAGAAAAGCGACAGTGAACAAAAAAGAAATCAGCTTTTCCAAAGTCATTTGGAAATTAGGATTAAAGGATCACCGGACGTTATCCCCAATCGGTGGGAAATTGGGAATTGAATTGATGATTCGAACGACTTTATTTAAAAGGTCACTTTACGTAGAGGGACTTTGTATTTTGTATATTTATATAAACGACACAACTAAAGCGATTTTGGGATAGGAATTTGGATCCGACAATCGCTAGTGGTGTTTGTCACCTTTTTTTTTTTTTTTTTTTAATTTTTAACATAATTTGGTCTTGATCGTCTGAAAGGTCGTTAATTGTCATGTAATTAAACAATAAGAAGCGTCATTTCTCGTACAGGGCAATCAAAGTCGACTGTCATGTTTGGGTCCATTAGAAAGGATAACTACACAACCTGCATGTGGTATTAGGTCCCATTTGACACATTTTTTTGAAATCACTTTTAGTCATGGTACGGATTTTTAATTTTACTACTTACATTGCACGTGGAGCAAACATAGTAAAGCAAAACAAAACAAATGCAATAAAAAAAATTACCACATGATAAGAATTAGGGCCGTCATGTGGTAATCATGGGAGCCTGGATAAAAGAGCATAGATTCACTTCTTTATATATAGTACAGATGTAGATATCCTAAATTTTTGGGTTAACATATCCCTTGTATCTTGAAGAGCATCATATTTACAATTTTACATTACAAATTAGCGTTAAAATCCTTAATTTTTTCCAATCAATTATTCACATTTTGTTCTTTTTTCCTTATTTTCTATTTTTTTTTCTATAAGGGTAGTTAGGCTTTTTGATGATTAAAATTGTCCATGATTCGAGAAAGGTTTGAAGGTGAAAAAGTGATACAATGCAAAGTACAAAATATTAATTTTTACGGGATATAGGATTAATTACTTGGAAGAGAGAGGAATAAATGTCTTCAAACCAACCACGAGGAATACTTTTTTTTTTTTTTTTGGAGTTTACTAAAATATAAATAATATGAAGATCAGTACTTTTCGTAATGCTCAAAACTCGACAGTAATCTGTGCATGCATGAATCTCTTCGAGCTCCGAGTTGCTTTCGGAGGAGGCTTTGTGTTGTGATCCACAACCATTTACAACAAAAAGGCTGAAAGGAAATAAAGGACTAAATATGAAGATGACAATATTTTGTAACACACTTTTTGCAACTTAAAAAACGACAGCAACTCCTAGTAAAAGACAGAAGTTTGTGAAAACGACAACAACTAAAAAGAACGACTGTTTCCATTAAAAGCGACAAAATTAGTTAAAACGACAACATTGCAGATAAATTAATTCAATCTCATAATAATAAAACAAAACTTGCTCATGGAAACTTTTTTTTTTTTTTTGGTGTAATAGGAACAACTCCATAATACTCGTACGTACGTCTAACAATACAGTCGCACCCTTTTATTAGGAAAATCAAAGTCGGACATGCAAAATTTATTCTCACACAGATTCACCCCGTCATTTGAACAGAGTTCGTATTTCTACCTTGGTTATTATACAGAGATTAATGACCATGTATCTGTAAACTCAAAGTTTGAAGGTGGCTTCAGCAATGGTTTTACTTGCAAATTTCCCTTTGATGCACTTAGAGGTCATTTATACAAAATCTGTATCTTTATTCGGCAAGATCTTCCGAGGAGTCCTCCATAGTCTTCTCACCTTCTTTGGAGGCAGGCACAGAAATCTCGTCGAGGTGTATGCCATCCGCAAGAACACTCACAACTTGAGACATGGTGGGTCTGACACCTGGGGATATATGGGTGCACTTCATTGCTAGCTTCAAGATAGTCATGGCCTGTTTCATGTCATAAGTACCCGACAAACTTTCGTCCACCAAACTCGGCAGCTTTCCCTTTGAATCTGCTATGCAAACCTGCATTCATGCATTGTTTGTTTGTCATATCTAAAGCAAATGCTACATGAAGAGAAAAGAGCTAATTATATGTCATTTCACAGTTTGTCATATAATACCTCGTCTACAAGCAACTCAAGCTCGTGTTTGTTTTTAAGGCCTGCTCCTACATTTTTTCTCCCGCAGACAATTTCTAGCATGACGACCCCAAAGCTGTAGACATCATATTTATAACCTGATTTCTTTCCAATAGTTGGGTACTCTGGCGCCATATATCCCCTGCATGTACCAAAAGCGAACAAGAACATATAATGATAACAATATTCAGCAATCCACATCAGGAATAATTTCTTCATAAAAGTCTAGCCGAATTGTTTCTGATCAGTCCAATTTGCGACCATAGTCTTTATATTTCGTCAACTTATTAAATTACTTACGTCGAAGCCTCTGTTTTCATCATCCAAAGAAATTGACTCGCCTCGTTCTCATTTTCCACGCAAGTGCTTGCGAGTCCCAAGTCTGATATCTTAGGCCTAAGTTCGCCATCAAGAAGAATATTAGCGGCCTTGATACCCCAGTGAACCATCTTCAATCTTGGATGCTCATGTAGATACTGCAAACCCTTTGCAATCCCCACGCAAATGTTGAATCTAACATCCCAATTGAGTTTGATTTTGTGCTCTGGGTGTGCAAATCATCCACCAAGAACGTACTTAATTAGCTTAAGTAAGGACAGAAGATGAGTACTAACGAACCGAAAATATGAAAGATTAATTATGAAAACATTAACACTTTAATGAAAAGACGCTTTACATTGCCTTACATGGTGTTTGTTACAATATTTCTTGAATTGTACTTTTACCCAAATGCGCCCAACGAAAAAAAAGATAATGTACTAATCTGTCGCAATAATTGTTATAACCAAAATACTAGGTGAAGGGAGCAATGCTTACCGAACAAGGCACCCGCAAGAGATTTGTTTTCCATGTATTCATAGACGAGAAAACACAAGCTTTTTCCAACATAAATATCAAACAGCCGGACAAGGTTCTCATGCCTCAAGTTTTGGAGGTGATATATTCCAACGTTCAATTTTTCGATCCCTTCATTTGAGAGATCTGAAAGCTTCTTCACAGCCACAATCCCATTGTCAGGCAGTTCAGCCTGCATCCACATATATAATTAATGTTCGTGTTTATGAAGCATCAAAAATCGCAGCAAAAATAGGGATGATCAATAAGTCGGATACGTCTCCAAAATAATTTGGCACTACCGTGAATGGAAGGTTTAAATTACCCTGTATAGTGTCCCAAAACTCCCTTTGCCAATCTCCACGTCTTTGCTAAATCCTCGAGTTGCAACTATCAGTTGTTTGAGGGTGATAGTTTTGTCATCACCTACTTTTATTACTGTTCCATGAAAACGCATAGAAGGTAGCACAAAGTTGTTTTTTAAAAAAAAAATTTTGGAGCAAGAAGTTATGTGTGTGTGTGTGTGTGTGTGTATCTATGGTGCAAGTTTTAGAAGGAATTTTCATCTTCGCAAAAAAAGAAAGGAAATTAATGTTATTGTGATTAATCTACTTGTAATTATAGCGTCAGTTCGTAGCTACATATTTGTAGTCTCACCGGGCGACTCCTGTTCCAGCCATCCCATCATCCAGGCGAAAGCCAGGGAAAGCAGCAGAGCAAATGTAATCGAACCCAACGCAATCATTGCTATATGTGAACCAGATAGATTCTCATTCCGTCCATCTTCGGGTTTTAGTTCTGAAATTCACTGATCAATCATCAACAAAAGCAAAAGAAACAAGAGGTATCGACATATTTATGCAAAAGAATATCAACAAAACACTAGTTGTTTTTTTTTTTTTTTTTTAAATAGAGTAGAGAAAACAAATTAAAAAATATATATTAGTTGATCCAACGGTTTATTACCATTTTCTTCTTGAAAATTGAACATGAACCTCTTGCTTTTCCAAAATAGATCCCACTGTAAATTTAAGAAATGTCTATAGTCTATTTCGATCTTCATGCAATACTCTTGGAATTTTGGCATGCACATATATGGTAAAGCTATCATAATAAGTTTAAGAGTAATGCTAGAGATACTAATTCTTGATTGTCAACTTATGACAGACAGATTGGTACTCAAAAGTTTGGATTACAAACTAAAACGAACGTATGAGAATTTTACTCCAACTCCCATAACCAGCCCGAACTACCAAGTTTAGAGACACTGTTTCGCCCCATGCACATTTTAAATTGCTAGAGTTTTCCGGCTGAGTTTTGTCCATTAAGATTTTAAATTGACCTCTTTTCATTCATTGCGATTTAGTCGCTTCGTCTTATGCTCAAATCCATCCAACTCATTAAAAGTTTTTTTAATAAAAAAAATTGAGGTTTGAAGCCATAAGGAAAACGTAATTAAAAACACAAGGAAAAATAGCTGGATTGGAGCTTCCAAAGAATAAGCAAAGTGCAAAGACATGTAGAAGTCATTTTCAATACATACATAGGAGATAGGACCAAGTTGTTAAAGCGAAAAACATTATACCTGGAGTCACAGATATGGCTGATATGAGAGGCCCATTATAATCTGGTGGATAGCCTGAAGACCCCTTTCCTGCCCAATACAAGTGGATCTTCAAGATACCTTTCTGATCGACTGGACGGTGTGATTAAAACTGCGATTTTCCGATCCGGTTCATTTGCTGTATCGTTGATCTGAAAATTAATTTTGACCGGCTTGTTCTGCAATATATCAACGAGTTCCATAATTGAAGAGGTGAATTTGATTGGAGATAAATATATATTCAAAGGAAAAGTAAAAAAGAAATTTACAAACCATAGAAACTTAAATTTACCTGAATATATATATCGAATTCACGTTTTTTCCTTTTCAAACTGCTATGCTCTGCATCGTCTCCTGTATATACAATTTCAGAGAAGTGAAGCATGACGCTATAATTGCCTTTAGGCAAGCAGAGTCCATAGTACATGAGAGAAACAGGAGCGAGTCGAGCGTCCGAGTACAAAGGTGCGTCATTATCAAGAACTCCACATTTTGCTTTTCTGATGCGCTCACTGGCATTGGTTTCTGTTGATAAGAAGCTTCCCGACCAACTAAAAGCCCAGTAATTTGGACCATTTGCACTCACTCCATATGGTAACGTGCTGTTATCTTGGTCATAGAAATACCCATCGATTTTCATTCCTTGACCACCACATTTTATATGCAACGAATAGTCTGTAAAAAATGGGGAAAAAAATAAGGATCAGTTATAGTGGCGCTAAATTATAGATCAATGGATAAGGTATACATTTGCCACGTACTCTTAACTTTCTCATGTGGGCAATAGCTCCCGTTCAATTGATCCACACCTTTCCTGCAATTAATATGATTAATCCGACTGACATAACTTGTATATATTGATGTATTATTCTTTTATAAGTAACAGTTATTTAGTTCTTATATACTTTGTTTTGATTTTTTTTTTTTTTTGTTTGCTTTTTTACCCTTAGAATCTCACATTTTTAAATGTGCTTCAAAGAGATTCCATTTTTTTTAAAATATTTTTTACAGACCGAAATATTTTTTCTCCACTGATATCCTAAAATAGTATTTTAAGCATTTTTTTCTTGTATCCCTTTTATACATAGTATTATCGCATGTTATTATTCCCCAAATAATTTATTGTCTAATGTCTACTACAAATCTTTCTTTTTCTAGGATGTGCTCTTCTCTACATTTTTTGTTCTAATATTGTCAAACTATAAAAACTAAAACCAAAAAAAAAAAAGAGGAATAAAACTAAAACATTTACATCCACGTACGAAAAAATTCAACAAATTTAGTATAAACATTCATAATCCGTGCTTTCAACTAATATATATATATATATATATATATATATAAATTTTAGCCAGTACTTTTAATTACCTTACATTAAAAAAAATGAAAAATAACTTACAATTCTGGTGTGCAATTTGAGACGCAGGAGCGGCAACAAGAAAACAAATTCCTAAAATAAGAAAATGAAAGGTGAATCCTCACGAAAGTAAATTGGGCAACCTCAAATGTGATTAAGTACTTTCAACACTTACAAATTTTGCTTAATTATATGTGGGTGACCAGGTCGCTGAAAAGGATTGTTTGCATTGTCAAAGTCATTGTATGATAGATCACTGAAAATGATAAAAAGTACGGCACAATAATGGATGTAATTTCTTGGTTTGCATATGTAGGTAGAAAAAGATAAAGGGAAGGTAACTCACTCGTAGATGATTTACAGTACTTTAGTCTAATAAGCATGTACGAGTCTACTGTTCAGTCCAAAATTTCTTCAACTATATATAGATAATGAGACGGGAAAACACTGGTAAGTGCTAATCCTCATTTTTTTAATTAACAAAAGGATTATTTTTATCTACATCCCTCAAAAGTTCTTTTTTACTTTATCCTCTAAACTTAACTCCTACTTAAAGTGTAGGGACACAATGAGGGTAATTATAGACAAAAATAATCTTAACAAAAAAATGTAATTATGAGAGATACATGGTCACATATACACACACATTAATTGCATAATTGTGTATCGGAATACCCCATACCTTCCAAAAAAAAAAAAAAGAATCCTCATACCTGCATGCAAGCTAACCAAAATTATATCTATTCATTAAA
This sequence comes from Ficus hispida, assembly GCA_025413025.1. Classification (NCBI taxonomy): domain Eukaryota; kingdom Viridiplantae; phylum Streptophyta; class Magnoliopsida; order Rosales; family Moraceae; genus Ficus; species Ficus hispida. Next base: position 22,151,430 of record CM046361.1, read on the forward strand.
CTTTGTATTATGATATCTCCTGTATGTTGTATGCTGTAATAGCAATTGTCCTCTCTTAGATATTCGAATAACCCTCAAATCTTTCTCCAGCATTGGGCTGAGCCTATACTAGTACTTGATACTTTCAAGATTATCATAAGGAAAAAACTAGCCACTCTATAAGGAACTGGGAAAAAATGTGGACCGAAGGAAAATAACAACAACATGATATGATAATTTAATTCAAATTCAAATGTTAACAATTGTTTTAAGGAATAATTTCACTTAGCACTTTTCATCTGTTTTGAACCTATATTCTGGATTTCGAGGGGGGAAAAAGCAAAATTGCTAACAATTAAATTATATGTATATAAAGGTCTAAATATATACTATAGACGAATTCTCCTGGTCTAACTTTACACAAGTATATAGGTTCTGCAATAAGGAAATCAATTACTAAAATCATAGTTCGAAAATGAGTATTAAGAATAAGAACTTTACGTATAAGTACTCCAGTTATCTGCGCGGCGAGAAATCCAAGCTGGGATTGGACCGCTAAGATTATTGTTCGCAAAAGACCTGGTCCCAGTTTTTTGAATAAATCATCATAGGATGTCATAAGATCAGTTCTATTAATTCTTTCTAGATGAATTATAAAACTTTATTAGAAGTTTTAAATTCCCTTACATGTAACTCATAGATATTAAATTTTCCAGTTCAATGGGGATCCCACCAGTTAAGTTATTGAAGCTCAAATCTCTGCAAGACAAGGTGTAAAGGCTATTAATTGTTAATAATAATGGATTTTTCATAAACAAAATGTACTAGCGCTCTATTTACATAACGAGGATATTAAATCCCAAATTTACCAACAATTCACAAAAATATTTCATTCTAAATTACTCATTCTCCAAGAAGTGTACTTGAATGAAGAAGCTTCTAAACTCGACTTTAAATAATTGATATTGTTCGACTTCACGTAGCTGACAGCAATGAAAAGCATGTAGCTACAAAATATATATATATATATATATATATATGCGCATGCGCCACATATTATATGTATATGTATATATAAAATTGATAACCAGTCGTCATATTAACTGATATCAATGAGACAAATCAATTTTCCAGTCTGAAAATTGAATTAAAAGCTATCACAATTTAACCTTTATTCTGTGTCAGGGATGAGCAAACAAGGTTATGTTTAGTAGTGTTTTGAAATGATTTTGTTTTTAATCTTACAAAGGAAATAAGAAAATGATTTTGTTTTGTTTCTGAAATTACATATGTCTTGTTACAGATATTGGTTTGAGTACAAGAAAATGCGGATATGGATTTGGTTATGTTTCTAAAAAAGCTATTTTGTACATGCATCAACTAAACTTTTCGAATTTAATGATTTTAACCTCTAAAATTTTGCCCTAGCAATTAATTCCTTTAACTTATAATATTTAATACCAATATCAATTTCATGTCCTAAAAAATTAAACCTTTTTTTTTTTTGGCATTTGATTAGCACGTGATTACCCAAAAAAGGCACTGCCAGTCTTTTTTATTTAATACTAATATATAATCATTTGAAAAATTGAGCCTTAAATCCAAATGATCATTAATGCCCCACCATGTGCAAGTCAGTTGTAAACAACATTCCAAATTTTAACATTTATGAGCAAAAAATGGTTGACGGTGTAAATTTATAAGTTCAGTGGGATGATTATAATTAAAAAAATATATAGTCAAATTCAATAATTTAGGGGTGTCCATACCAAACAGACTTCTAAAAACATATGTTAAGTCTCATAGCTTTAGAAAATGAAAAAGGAAATAAGAAAACAGCTACTTTCAACCATTACTCTTTGTAAGTTGTTTCTCATTACCATTATCATAGTTAAAGTTTATATATCTCAATACATGTTTTTAGAAACATAGCCATGTATAATTTGAATTTTTCTTATACCTACATTAACCGATATCTAAAAACATAATTGAAACCAATTTTAGAAATGATCTAAGCATCAATCTTTTCATTTTTATTTTATACAAAAAAAAATCATTTTCAAAACGGATGAAGCAGATACCAAAAGATGTGCGATTTCCAAAATCATCTCAAATTATTTCTGAACACCATGTAAACCTTTCGTCCAAGGGTAATAGAACTGTTTAATTTGAAGAGTTCACGTCATCACTTGCATTCTTAATTTAAATCGCCTAAAGTTTGTACACTCCAGGGGCCCAAAGAACGTACAAATATATTAACGACGACATGTTACCGATGTATTGAGGGATTGGACCTATGATTGAGCAGTTCCTCAATACCCTGGAAAAAATCGTTCATATAAATATTAGTATAAATTTTAAAATGTGGTCAGGTGCCCGAAGCTATAAGATATATAGAAATTGTGAGACAACCTAAATATTGATTGAGAAAAATGGGGCTTAGATGGGAGTTACTGACACGTGAGAAGGTTGTAACTAGCTAATTATAGTTATAGCTCTCTACACTATAACGTTATCTCTCTCTTTTTTTTTTTTCAAAAATAAAAATATTTAAAAAAACAGGGGTTATATGTAAGAATATCATAAATTTGACACCTCCTAATCGATAATTTTACTATTTAATAATACTAAAATTATCAACTTTGATGTTAAAATGAATAAAATTATAAGGAGGTACTTAAAACATGACTATCTACCTCATTTTCTTTATAAAAAAAAAAAAAATTTTTCCTTATATCTTGGTGTGTGTGTGTGTGTAGAAACAGATATCACTAGATGTGTACGGGGTGCAACATGTGATAAATTATTGTTAGCTCACAGAGTAGTGATGGAGGTCAACTTTGCCGATCGCGGGAATTGGAAAGGAGAGGTCCCTACATCACTTATCTCCCTGTATAAAACAAAGTAAAAAAAAAAAAAAGATTTAAAATTACTAAATAATATTATTTGGCAGTAATCAGCTAACAAAGCAGAAGAAAAAATGATTGGAGAAAATGGGAGGTCAAATTATTTGTCAAACTTTTGGTGTCTATTTAGTGGTAAATGAAAAGTTATATTTAGTACTCATTATAAGTTTTTATCACAAAATTAATTGTGTTGCTATTTACTAAAACAATTTTTATAACTGGGGATTTACTTAAAAAAAAAACTCTATAATCACCTACTAATATTCTTGTTCACTACTTTTGTTATGCCATTTTATATAAAGGAGTGGTTTAAATGGTTATTGTAATATTTATAAATTATTATTTTACTCATCCGCTATAGATCGTAGAATTGTAATGACTTTGAGTGGTTGAGAAAAAAATTTTATAATAATTAATGAACATGAAATTTAGATATAATTTTCGATGGATAACTTGTTATTTACTTATATATATGACTTTCTTATGTACTTTTTAAACATAAATTATGAGTTAAAAATTCATTCTTTTTTTTTTTTATCCAAAGAATCCAATTTTTATTGGTTTTATGGGTGATCAAGAAGTTTTTGTCCCGATCTCCTTTAATTTAAAGAACATAGGAATTTTTTTATCCCTTGCCAACGACAAACCTTCATATGAAAGTAAAAAAAGAAATATGACATTGAAAATTGCCCAGCGAACCACATGTCTAACCAAGAATTTTCAAACCCAATTTGAACCCTTTTGCAAATCATAAGTTAAAATTTCAAGTTAACAAATGTTAGCAAAAAAGGTCACATAAAAATTAAAAAAATCGAAGGTAACAAATTACTAAAAATATAAAATTCGGAAGAAAAGTTGTTAGAAACTGGGGAAAAAATTAAGGGGAAACAATGCTAAACACCCTGACATGATGATCGCCCTACCAACTTTAGGTAATAAAGATTAAGAGTTAGTAAACATGAGAATCAAATTAACTGAGAAAAAGATTACATCCCTTAATATGTCGACTGGATTTGATCTTAGATAGCTGCTGAAAATATTACATCCTTCACATTAACACTCTATAGGAGTAATTCTATTGGACACCGCATCTTATTTTAATTTTCTGTTCAATGTTTCAATCCATGGGTTCTTGCGTTATTATAAATAATTATAAGTCAAAATTTTAAGCTTATAAAGAGAAATTTTGAGACAACAAAATTCAACAGAATATAATCCCTACCGAGAAAGAGGATGAGAGGTGTGAATAAACTTACAAAGTTCGAAGTCTTGAGAGATGAAAAATTTCTGGAGGTATTTTGCCCTCAAAATTGTTGCCATAAGATGACCTGTAAGGAGTTTGCCAGCGAATTGGCGTGTTCAGTGGCTTTCGCAAATAATCAAACATTGTAATCTCTATGCAGATAAACGATCGAGCCACACATGTTACAATATACATATATAGTCCTTATATTGTTGGAAGCAAGGCACAATATTGCATGTTTAAACGTCCACTGGGAATATGCAAAACGTCGATGCATTACTCCAGATATTCTTTAAAATTTACAGCTGAGCTTTATTTACTCACAAAAAAGGAAAAGAGAAAAAAAGAAAAACATTGTTCACCTTCATGTAAAAGTTCCGTTCACAAAGCTAGTCTATATAGAAAATTTGCAGTACAATATAGTAATGATTGAAAATGGAAACTTACAGATCCTCGATAGAAGTCCATTTCGTTATGAATTTAGGAAAAGGACCAGACAAGTAATTCCCGGATATTGAACTGCATCGGCAAATCAAGATATCGATCTTAGATACCAGTAAATCTAAACGAAAATATATGTATCGATGTTTAATCAGATCCCAAAAGTACATGTGGTTGTTGAAGCTCTCGCTTGAATTATGCTATAAAAGTAGCTCTTGTTCAACTGAAATAATCGTTATAATTATAGGTCTTATAAAAAATACTAAGATCTTATTTTTTAAAAATAAATGTCAAGAGAGAGTAACTACAGTATTAAGATTAGCAAGCACATCTTAACAAGGCTGGTAATACGTACCACCTGCTAATCACCGATCTTACACCTAGTTCCCAACTAAATATTATTAAAATAGAAAGAAAAGGTACAAAGGAAGTCAATAATCTCAAAGAATGCAACCTGAAAGGGAGAAATCCTCTGGAAAAAGTGAAGTAAAAGCATAAAGAGAGAAACAGAACAAGTAAGAGACGGATGTCAAGACAAATTACCCAATTGTAATTTGAAAATTGACTCTATGATAAACTTTAATAGAAACCTTATTAGTAAAACCTAAGGGGAAAACCTTTACATTTGTCAAGTTAAACAAACAATTAATTGCAACAAATAAATCAATTAATCTAATGATTCAACCAAAGAATAGAATGGAATTTTTCAAGACACGGTTCAATTGATGTTTTATAACTTCTCAGGAGAAATTCAAGCTCTCCATAATTTTCGTCTCTTTCAAAAATACTCTCCGCCTCTCGTGTAGGTTATTTTGATTAATATGATAATCAATTTATTGTTCATGTTGATTTTCGTCTATCTAAAATCTTCTGAATCTAACACTCAGAAGAGATGGACATAATTAGAGACCAGATAAAAACGCACTGAAACGAGAAACCTAAACAGAAAGCCACAAACAAAATAAAGATATGTGTGCACCAAATCCCATCAGCCCCATCACCATTTGAGATCTAAAAGGACATATATGTATAAGTTAAATAGAAACAAATAAATGAAATAGCTACCCCCAAAAAAAAGAGAGAGAGACCTACTAGAGAGAGATCCTATAAAGAAGACCATTTTTTGGTGGAACTGATTGCCCGAAGTTTGATATGAAAATGAGAAGAAAAATAGGGGGGGAAAAATCACTCTACAGCTAGATTTTTCTAATTTTAATCATCCATTTTTAACTATATATAGAGGCTAGATTTTCTCTGTTAATATCATTTTAATTCTTCTAATAATTTTGAGGTGTGGAGCCTAATTGCAATATTCATTTTCCCTTTTTTTTTTTTTTGGTAACATTCTAGTAAGATGGAAAAATGATGATGATACTAAAGAGGTCCGATTTAATCAGATGTCCGGTTGCATCTACTAATTTATGCTATCATTGTTTATTCAAAAAACAATAAAATAAAATTGAGGAGCCTAATTGTAATAGACACGAAAATGTACAGTCAAAGAAAATCAAGTCTTATAAAAATAGAATTATAACAAAATTATGTCCGCTAAATACTGTTTTATCTTCACTATCTAGTCAACTGGAATCTAACGTAAGCTACAAACTACATTATCTAGTAGTTGCAATCTACTACAAAAATATAAAGATTATTGTTGATGCCAAAATCGACCTCAACACCACGTACGGCTGTGTACGGTGGTTGGGCTGGTACTCCGTCTATTAAGCTTGCAAGGAAGAAGATAAGAGTTTTAGAGTAAGAGGGACATTACTGGGGTTAAAGGCTAAAAGACTTGAAGTGAGGCGGAGTATTTGGTAGGTAAGAAAGTCCGTATCTTGTAAGTTGTATGAGCTTAGTATTTATAGGATGTTAATTAGGAAAGTCTGAGTCGGATCCTGTTCAGTAGAATCGGGTTGTTTCGAATAGGTAGTTAACCCAGGAAACGAGAGATCCATTGTGTTTCCGCCGTGTCCGGAATGTGAATGGTGCCATAGGCATTCCAAGAAGCGTGGGATATAGTTGCAGAGGACGCGGGCTAGGTGCCACGTGTCCTGGGTGTGGATTTCTTGTTTCGGGCCATTAGCATACAAGTTAGGTGGTCCCCCAGTCCCCCAGTCGGTTACAACAAACCATAACTTCCTTGCACGTGTTGGGGAATTGGAGAAGGTTTTGCGGGAAAGTTGCGTTCCTTACTGGTTGGTCTGAAACTCTGAGGGGAAGGTCTCATGGTCTTCCTTGCACGGCTGCTGGGTAGGATTCTACTCTGCACGATCAGTCTTGTTCGGCAATATATCCTGGTGGGTAGGATTCTACTCATAGTGGCATGTTTGTAGAATTTTTTAGAAGTTATTTTTGACATTTTAAATTCAAAAACTGTATCTGAAAATTTGGTTTCAAAAATAGAAAATATAGCTTCCCAAAATAGCTCTTCCGCATATACTTTAAAACTTATATCTAATTTAATTTAATAATTATAAACTGAAATAATTAGGAGGTATGCCACAAAAATAAAAGTGGATTAATTTTAGTCACAACTTAAACAAATTCCATGTCATAAATTAATTTTATGTCCCGGCGCCCCACCCACCCCACCTCCCGAGACACTCATCCGATCTCTCTCTCTCTCTCTCTCTCCGCATCCTATCCACCCAGACTGTCTCTCTTTCTCCTCGCGACCAGAGATGACCCACCGGTGACGTCCAAGGCACATTGGTTCGCCGATCTCCACGAGTTGGTGACGTCGGCGACGTCGATCCCCACCAGCCCGACGATGCCACTCTTCGTGAAGCCATGGCCGCTCCGGTTTCTTTGCGATTCCATCGAGATCTCGCCGGATTCATGCCGATTTGGTGAAAGGACTGCCCGCCGAGACTGCACTGTCGCCGCCAGATCTATCCTCCATGACGACTTCTCTAGCCCTCGTCAGCGGTCGGAGCTGCAGCACAAGCGCGATGGGAGCTCTCTCCGATTGCAGCGACGGCGGCTCAACAAGTAGGCGATCGAACTCGTCGTTCTCCGCGCACTGCTTGCCACTGATCAGATTTTTTTTTTTTTTTTGAAAATTTTTGGTCGTTTGTTGATTTTGGTGGATATTTAACTTTTTCTGTGTTCGAATTCTGGATGTGATTTATTGGTTTTATGATTTTTGTAAAATTTTGATGATTCTTGGTCCAATTTTTTAGTGTATCAGTGATAAATATGGTGTTTTTTTTTCTTTTTTTTTTTCCGGGTGATGGAACCCGGAAAATCCGGCACAATCAGGAGTTTCTTGCCGGTAACCAATTAGTTACTTATTGGCAATTGGTAACAATGGTACTATGCATGTAATTGTTACTAATTGGCAATCAACTAGTTACGATGTAGTCGTTACTAATCAGTAATCAACCAGTACTAATCAATAACCAATTATTACCCGTCAGCAGTGATGGTTACCGGTCGGTAACTAAATTGGTTACCTGTCGGAGGTTGGTAACAACTAGTAACATGTTAATAATCAATTAGTATTCCGTCAGTGGTGGTGATTACATATTGGAAACCCCAGTGACTAATTGGTTATTGGTAACCCAAGTGGTTACATCATAAATAACAAGTAGTAATTATAATTTATATTTTAAAGTAAATAAATAAATAAATATTTATGATGTAATATCATGACATTTATTGACAAAAATCAATCCAAGTCATGATTTTATGATTTTTCTCTAAAGTGTCCTTATAAATTTTACGTTCACATTTTTATTACTCATTAAAAAACTTTAAAATTATTTTGATTTGAAAAGCTCTTTTAAAAATATGATTCCAGATACTATGATTATTTTATTTTGTTTTATTTTTGTTCTCTTGATTAAAAGTAAAAAATAAATCTCTCTCAAACGAGGTTTCACAAGTCTTGACCATGTCATGACTTTGTTGGACCAGCGATTGTGGAGCTACTAGTCAATCGTGGAGTGCCCACTAATCGCACGATGAGCACATGATTGCCTAGATTGTCAGGAGTAGGCAGAGCGCAGAATCAATTGGAGAGCTTAGTGTGACACGAATCAACTTCGTGTGTTCTTATTTGTTTGTTTTCTTTTATAATTTTATTTATATTAATAATAAAGAATTAGTGCATCTAATTTTTAATTAGTGACGTCCGTAATTTTTGTTTTGAGTGAAAGGGATGGTTGGCGAGGAAAGATTGACTCATTAAAATCAGTACATGCAATGGTATGGATTTAGTATTCTGAAAGATGCAAATGAAAAATTATCTATATGGTAAAAGTTGCACTTGCTTCTTCTTTATAAGAAACCACAAGAAATAAAAAAACGGGGATCGAAATCTCCTTGACAGATAGGTGTCGGAAGCAATCTGGATAAACAATCGAAGAAACATGACTCGCAACATGATGAGGGAAATTGAAAAAAATGGATAGTAGTGAGAAGGGAAACTGAGGAGAGAGGGGTGTGAAAAATTGATAAGAGAAAATGACGAGAGAAAATGTGATGAGAAAGAATAAGGAGAGAGAAAGTAATAAGAGACTGAGGAGAAAGAGTGAGGAATGAGGATCAGGATAGAAAAGTGCTGAAAGATATTGCAGTTACTAAATGTGTGTTTTGGTTTTTTTTTTTTTTTTTTTTTTATCAAAAGAACCAAAAACAAAAATATGAAAACCGTTTTGGTTTTCTATTTAAAAAATAGATATCAAACCAGACCTTTAATTTAAATGGGAAAATAAAAAAGAAAGAAAAGTTAGTATTGATATCAAAAGCAAACTTACAATAACCGCAGATTTGTAAGTAGCTCAAAATCATCCGACAAATCACCAGTGATGTCATTGGATTGCAAATATCTGCAACGTTACAAAACAAATAAATAAATAACAAATTAAACATTCCAAAAGCTTATGGCATACTCTTTTGCTTTGGTAAGTATTATTAACGAACATGCATCCGATGGAAGAGTATCGTCGAGTTGATTTTGGTACAAATACCTACAAGATGCATGATAAGGAGCTTGACATGAGCAGAACCTTCTTTTCTTTTCTTTTCTTTTTTTTCCCCCTTTTTTCCATAAATATGTTTTTTTCGTAAACACTTACAGTATTCAAGTGGGGCCAGCTTTAAAGAAAAAAAAATTAAGACCCTGCTACTGACATTAATTAAAGAAAATATTGCACATGAAAAATGTAAAAAGAAAATAAAGAATAAATGTAACCATTAGATAGAAAGAGGGAAAAATAAGCAGAAAAAATGGGGAAAAAAAATCTAGAAAGACACATGAGTTGACAAGTGTAAGAAGAGAAGAAGAGCAATATTGGATCTTTTATGTTTGTTAAGATTAAGATCAAGATAAGAATTCTACAACCAAACCCACCCCTCCCCCAAAAAAGAAAAAAGAAAAAACACTTACAGGTATTCAAGTGAGGTCAGCTTTCCAAGTTCTCGTGGAAGAGGACCACCGAGTTCATTTTCGCTCAAATCTCTTCAAGATGATAAGGAGATTTGCATGAGAACGCATCTTTTTTTTTTAATTTTTTTTTATTATAATAATTATCACTTATGGTCTCTCAACTTTAGAATTATTATCAATTTATTGCCGAAACTTTAAAAAATCATATTTAACCCCTAAACATTGAATTGGTCGCACTAAACTCCATTTGCTAAAACTTTCATTAAAAGCAGAAAGGGTCAAGAATTTTTTTTTTTTTTTAAGGAAAAAGGATTAAGAATTCTGATAGAAGGGATAAAGTGATACTAACTCTCCTATTTTTCCATCAGTTTTTAATCGAAGTTCTAATAGAAGGGCTGTTAGCTGGGATTATTTCAAAATTCAAGGGGTAAATTAGAGTTTTTTTAATTCAAAAAGTGAAGTGAGAATATCTCTAAAATTTAGAGATATTGGAGAAATTATCCTTTCTATATGTGTGTGTGTGTTATGGAAACTTACAGGCCGTAAAGTAAGGTCAGATTTCCAAGTTCTGGTGGAATAGAACCACTGAGCTGATTTTCGGACAGAGACCTTCAAGAGAAATGGTAAAGAGCTGGCATGATAAGTGTACCTTCTTTTTCTTTTTCTTTTTATTTCTTGTATACATATATATATATATATTTATTTATTTAAGGGTTCTTTCTAGAAACTTACAGGGCTTAAGTGAGGTCAGTTTTCCAAGTTCAAGTGGAACAGAACCATTGAGCTGATTTGCGTCCAAAGACCTCCAAAATTTATGATAAAGGAGCTTGCTATGAGAATTATAGTCTTATACAATATTCAAGAAAGAAAGTTCTCAGGGTAGAACGCGATGAGAAGAGATTTGATCACAGACACACGAATTAGTTAACAAAAGTGCCAGAAAGGAATAATATTGAGCATTCAGGAGATTGAAAATGTAGTTTACTTACAAGACAACCAAATCCGACATGTTACCCAAAGATGGTGGTATTGGCCCGGTGAACAAGTTGTTCTCCAGATAACTAGAGAAAAAGAAAGTAGTAGTTCCAATTAGTACTTGTTCTTCAACTCCTCAATAGCCAAGCTTATTACTTGATTATCTGGCTTTCAATTAATGAAAGATTAAGACCCTGCTACTGACATTAATTAAAGTGAACTTATCTGGCATATCTATAAGGCCTCTTAGGTCTATATATTACGCATTTCACAAATTTTGGTTCATGAATAAATAAATAAATAAAGTAAAATAAAATAAAAATAGGAAAAATCTCTTATTTGGTAGTCATACAGATCCGTCTAATGTGGTTTTTTTTTTTTTCCACACTCACATATCTACTCATTGATTTACACGAATTTTATGTAATTATATATATAATATGTAATATTTGAAATTAACTTTACTATAATTGATAAGTATCAACATATTTTTTTTCAAATAAATAAATAAGTATCAACATAAAAAAGGTTCGTTTTCTTTTCTTATATTTATCTCCATTTTATATATCAAGTTCTATGATTTTTATTAATGATTACTAGCATTGAGAAATTCTGAATGAAGAAGCGCCAAAAACTTACAGGAATTGAAGCATCAAATCCCCCAGTTTAATCGGTCCAGTCAATTGATTATTTGAAAGATCCCTGATATATACACTGTCACTCACATATTGATAAATTATATGCAATACATATATATGTATTTACTTCAAAGGAAAAATATTCAGAACCCTATGTGTTTAGCTTAAATATCACTTTTATTTCTTTTCTTATATTAGTTTAAACTCAAATCACCTTTGTCTTTTAAAAATAAGTTACAAAATACCCCTGAGGCAATTACATTTTCGAAAAAAATCAGATTATTTAATGTTATTTTCAAATGACAACAAACAAAATTAATTAAAATTTTAAAAAAAAGTAATAACAAATATTTCATTCAAATAAATCTTTCAATTATTTTGTGTATTTTTTAAGTTTTAAAATTTAATAAATTTTTAAATCCTATTAATACAGGTTGGGTGGGTAAACTTTTATATTCTTAAAATTAATTATTTAAGGATATTTTGTGACTGATTTTACAAATAAGAGAGGTATCATCATCATAACAAAAGAGACAAAAACGATATGTAAATTAAACACAACGGATATTTTAGGTGTTTTACCTAACTTCAAAAACATTTTTTTTTTTTTTGGTTATGTTCAACAACCTAATTTTGATAAAGCCAAATACATAGGACGAATTTTGCCGAAACAATACTCACATGTGGTAGAGCCTGTTCAAATTCCCAAAGGTATCGGGAATTTCACCTTTAATTTTGTTGCCATACAGACTTCTGTTATTGAGGAAAAAAAAAAAAAACCACCACTCGTATGTATATAAAATTGAAGACATAAAATTGAAATAAATATTTCAGAGCACATAAACTAAATTTATGGTCATGATACTTGAAGAGGAGTAATTACAGCTGTTTGAGATAAGTAAGATTAGCCACTTCTTTCGGTAGGTATCCGTCCAAACCTCTCTGGTTCCATTCACTGCAACGCAAAATGACTAATAATTAGCAAGGTCTAATTAGTATGTTTAGTAGCTTGTGTTTGGAACATAAGTTTAAAAGGTTATTTAAAAAAAAAGCTTTTAATTCAAATTGAGAATCATTTTGCATGGACGTTTAGAAAAATGAAAAAATGAATATGATCTATATTCCAAAACAATGAAAAAATATTAAGGGCCCGTTTGGAGGACATTTGAAGTTGGAGTTTAGGATATAGAAAATAGTGTAAAAATTTTAAATGTATTCAAAAAAAAATATGCAAAATGAATATTATTTTACTTATCTCGTCGTTGTGAGCATTTTGATACAAGAATCATCTCATTTCGATTTGAAATGAGAAAGTTATGAACTTTTAAAATTTGAGTTTATTTCAGACATTTAGATGTGAATAAAAAAATATTTGAATGAAAAAAAAAAAAAAAGGATTTGAAAATGGTAGTTAGAGATGGCCCCAAACAGGCCCTAATTGAATTGAAACCTTTTTAGGATTTTTATATTTGAAAAAAATATATTTAAATCAATGTTCTAAACACAAGTTAAGATTAGTCGTTCTAAATTTGAAATTTTAACATACATTGAGTAGATGTGGCAGGTTGTGTTGTTGTTGAAGCTGCAATCACAGTAGACGCCGGCAAAACGAGAAGATGAGTCGCTGCCCTTTTCTTTGCAATATGTTCGGGAAAATGATGGAATAATGTCCCCCAATTTCTTTGCAACAATATTCAGATTGAACACTGCCCAATATTTCAACAAGTTTACGTCATATATATTAGCTTGTTACAAAATTCTTACACTTGAAAAAAAAATAGTAATAATAACAATAAAAATATTTTAGAGAAGCGAGACTCAAATGACTTCTTAAAAGAGTTTTCTATTAAAACAAGAGAAAGTATTTTGGAATTCCAAAAGCCTTAAGATAATCAGATCTATTTTTCACTTTTAAATAAAATACAAAAAATGAAATAAAGTGATACCTAATCCATTTTTTTTCCCTTTTCTTTAACCAATCCATTCGATTTTTTTTTTTTTTTTTCTAAACTGTAACATTTACAGTATCACATATAAGTATAACAAATTTACATGACTTGTACAATATAACATAGAAGGATATACACTCACACACACACCAACATTCTTAGATTTTTTTTTTTTTTTTTTTTCTTTCACAAGCTTTAACTTATACGTTATTTTTTAAACCGTTTAATAGTTATATGTATGTATGTATATATGTATTAAAGCAAAAAAAAAATTCTATTTACACATTTTATTTAAAACTTGAAACATCTTTTTTAGGTAGTGCCTATGATAGAGCCCCAAGGAACACTACTATAGAGTTCAATTTTAGGACCATATATTCAGATCAAAATGAATGCCCCCCTCCCCGGGAGATTAACTCATCAATGGAGGACGTATCTTATCTTTTATCTAATAAGTTTTCTGCTTGGTCTGTTTTTTCTATTACTAGGAATGTAAATGTTTTAGCCCATAATCTAGCAAAAACTTTTTTATTTGTTTTTTAAATTTTTGGTGCAGAGGCTTAAGGAAAGAAAAAGTAGGAACTCAAATTGCCCCACTTCTGAAGCTAAGCTTCAACATGAAAGAGCGAGAGAGATCTAGGGACGAGGGATAATGTAAATGAGCTTCATCGGAGTGCTCCTCTACTGCCATATGCATGTGGCCTTTTGTGCAACTTCATGATCCTTCCTATACATGTTGATCTGTATGATCTTAAAATTGAACTCTACTGAACTTTATGATAATGCTTCTCAAAGAACTCTATCAGATCCACTCCCTCTTTTTTTAATCAAAAATTTTATTTAAAACCCTCAAATAAAAAGGACAATCGTTATTGAGCTCATATATATATAGAATTAACTTATATCATTGGTATATTTGATGTTTGTTGAATTCAAAATGTAATGGAATTTTTAGATTAAAGTTGATTGATTTTTTAAAAACTAGTTATAATTTTTGTTGATTTTTTTAAAAAAAGATTAAAAAAAACCAACCATAAAGTACAACTGAATTCAAAATGAACTCGAACACCAAATTATGTAGGCTATATGAAGAAAAACTCAATGATACTCCTTTTTCTCTCTCCCCACATTCAGATATTATATTCCTAAATAAACAACATAAAAATCCTTACTATTGGAAATCTATAACAAGATTCTTATTTTTTTTATAGGTTCATTTTCTTTCCTTTTCTATTAATTTTCTGGTGGGAAAATTTCATTTTTCTGGAAAACGTTTAAGTTAACAAGTATAATTGTAAATATATTAGATTTATTTATTTTTCAAATTATCCAATTTGCTTTACGTATTAAAAAATGGGCTTCATCCGTAAAGCTTCAAAAAAAAAAAAGTAAAGAGAGAGATGGAGAATGGAGAATAATAAAGTAAATATAATAAAAATAAAATGGTGGATATTTTGAATTAATAGAATAAGAATTATTTTATAAAAATAGTTAGGGATAATTTTGGAATACATAAGTGTATGTAATAAGTAAATTTAAGTACTTTGAAATTAAGAGAGAAGTAAATTTAAAAGGGAGGTGTGGAGAGTTAATTAGAAGAGCCATTTAAAAGAGTTAATTAAAAAAAGGAGGATAATTTGTAACACTGGGAACACTTCGAATTTGAAACACTGGTCAATGGTAGATAAGAGATTATTTTTAAGCAAAATTTTGTTTAAAATGAAAGACAAAGGATCACTGGGAATTAGATATGAAAAGCAACATATTGAAGTATCTAATAATTACATACGTAAACATAATAAACACTAAAGTTATTAGAGACAAGAAGATGAGTTGCTTGCAATAATGAAAAAAGTGTATTTTACCTTCTTCCTCAGGCAAGAGCGGGTCAGTGGTGTTCTGAGCTGTGGTCTGAAATTTGAATTCATGACTGAGCTGCCAAAGCAGTAAGCTAATGTGAATAATCAACTTTGCAAAAAGTCGAAGGCAAAGCTCACCATTCATTTTGCTTCGATGTAAATCATGTACTACAGAATAAAGACATGATGGTGCTATTTATATCGGAGCAGAGACCTCCTTTTTCTTTTTCTTTTTCTTTTTGCTTTTTTCTTTTTTCTTTTTTATATAATAGTATAACTTCTTTCTACTAAAAAGATTACAAAATTGTGAAGAAGGAAGGAAAAAGAGAGCAAATAAACAGCCCATAAAAAGTATAAATATATATATATATATATAATTATCCCTACTGAATTTTTAGAAATAAGAAAAAAAAAAAAAGAGGTTGAAACTAAAGGCATACTAATATTAGTTGCTCCTTTCTAATTTCCAACAAGTCCCACGAAAAGAAACAACATGAATCACGATGTAAAAGTAAGTATCAACAAATTTGGCAAGGGGCCACAATTTCTATTCTTTTTAGGCGCATCTAATATGAGCACTTTTGATAAATGTAATAAAATCATGTATTTGATTGAATTTTACCACGTATAAAAAACTCTTGTAATAATTACAAATATTATTGGTTACATCATAAATATTAATTTATTTATTTATTTTAAAGTATTAATTATAGTTATTAATTGATATATATGACTAACCACCTGGGTTACTAAGTAGTAACTAAATGATTACTGATTATCGGCTATAACCAAATGGTTACTAAATAATAAGCAATTGATTACTCACCGTCGGTAAGTTTCCAAATGGTAACCACTACCATTGGTGAGTTATCGGCTAGCTACCAAATGGTAACTAGTTGGTTACCAACTGTCGGCGGGTTTTGATTGGAAATCACCAACACCGGCGGATTATCGGTTAGCCATCAAGTGATAACCTCTTGGTAACTAGTTGACCACCAAATGATAACCATTTGATAACTAGTTAGTAACCAAGTGGTTATCGACCGAAAACTTTTGATTTATTAAATTTTTTGAGTCCGTCACCGGAATATTTAAACAAGTATCATATTTTACCGAATATCACTAGAATTTCACAAAAATCATAATCCATATACATAAAAAATTCAATAAAAAAAGGTTAAAAAAAATCAATCAATTTAAGGCTAAGAGTATAATTTTAGGGACCTTTTGGGTTATTTATTTATTTATTTATTATTATTATTATTTTGCTATATCATTTTAGCATTGTTGAACACAACATGTAGTTTAAAAAAAATAAAAATAAAAAAGCTCTTAATGGACTGCTAAATTTGTATAGTGTTTGAGTAAGATAATATAAACTTCAATTAATATATTTATTGTTTATTAAAAACTTAAATAGAATTTATTCTGGGTTTATATTGACTTAAAATAACAGGAAAAGTTAAATCAAGTGGACCCTATAATTGTAAGTAGGTTATGTAGTTATCCTTTCTCTTAGCGGTGCCACGTTTATGTGAATGGGGACATGCCACTGACATTTTAAATATCAAACTTTTTGTTTTTTGGCCTTTTTTCTTTTTTGGGTAAATTTATGTAATCTCTCGTTTTATTAAGAGATTCTAATTGTATCCATACTTAATAATTGAAATAGGGTAACTATCACCATTCTATCAAAAGCTATCTTTAATATTAATACTTTTTCTAGATGGTGCCTCATCAAAAATATTAATCCTTGGATTGCATTGGACACGGAAAGACGTGTGCATGGCAAAAGACATTTGAGGATGCCCCATTCTAACTTTAAATAGAGAACCAGATGGCAGTCTTTTTCAGGCTCTCGAGAACAAATTATGCAGGGAACGTGATAAACCAGCACCAATTATTGTCGAGCCGGAATTATTGTCCCATAGTCCCTTTAGTTGAATTGTAGTTGATTCATTCTATGCCCTTCTGATGAAAGAAGCTGATTGTATTAAGGCGCCCAATACATAAATCATTTTAAGCCACTTTATCTAAAGTGACTTTAATTAATACAGAAAAATCGAATCCCAGTTATTGGGACATGCATCGTGAAGTGATCCATATAGCCTAGTACTTCCAAATAACTTTGTGAAAGCTTACTTTTTTTTTTTTTCACTTTATTTTCCCCCTTATCTGAGAGGAACGTGTCGATATTATACAAAATCATGCTGTGTTCAATTATTCCGTTGGATAAACAATTCCCATGATAATATTTCTAATGGTTTAAATTATAAAAACATTTAAATTATCATCCCAAAGAGAAACATATTGTATAAAGTTGTGTTTGAATATATATTCAAAGAGTTGTTGGTGTAACGAATTAGAAGAACACTGTTTGATTGATGGCTTGTTTCACAGGGTTTTTACAAGTTTTTTTTTTTTTTTTTTTTTTTGTCAATGGAATTACAAAGTTATTTTCACTTGTTAGATCCAAAAGCTATTTAATTCTTATAATATACCATTAGAAATATTGCTATCAGAATTGCTTTTACAAACGGAATTATTGAAGACAATAGTGGGGGTGTAAACAAAAAGAAATAAGCTTTTCCAGAGTTCCTAGGAATATATGGATGAATTAATTAATTACACAAAAAAAATTTTCTGAGATCCAATTTTAAAATATGTTTTTTTATTTATAATATTACGTAATTGTCTATTTATTGGAAAACAATCATTTGTAGTATCTATTTTACTGTTTCACTATTTTTAACATCATTTTCCCTCATTATGATTCATTTTTCCTTTTTTTCTTAATCATAATTATATCTTTCTCTTAATGGTCAATTCTTAATTATAATGATTGCTTGTTAGTAGGATTTATGTTTTTATATGTATATTTCTTAAGTATGATTTGGATTTTTTAGAAACCCATTTTTTTAGTACGATTTAGGTTTTTTATGATAATTATAGCATTATTATAATAATTTCTTTTTCTATTTTAGTGTTATTTTTAATAGTTAGTTTCTAAAGTGAAAATGTTGTTTGAAATTGTTTATTTCTTAATGATAATTGCTATCTCATTATAATATATTTTAAAATATAGTATTTTTTAGTTATGATATTACTTTGTCAATATGATTTTTTCTTTACAATAATTACTATATCATTATTACGTTATTTTTAGATTTAAAATGTTTTATATTTCTTTACAATGACTGTTGAAATTTTTTTATATTTGGTGTGACCTTTCTTTTAATGACAAATTATTTACTATAATAATTATTTTTTTGCATACCATACAAGTTATCTGCTTGATCCTTTTTTCCTTATAATAAATCAAATTAAATTATTTTTTTCCTTTTACAAAAGATTTGCTTAGTCTGATTTTTTTTTAGACATTTATCTTTCCTTTTTTAGCATTTCTTTATTTGTTTATTTTCAAATTTTTATGAAAGGGTGTGGCCTTTAATATATATCAATTCAGGACATTCATGTGAATAAAGTAAAATTTATATATATTTTAAGTCAGTATTTAATTTAGACATTCATGTATACAATCTTTACGGATCACTTTACAGGTGCCAATAACTGGGATTCGGTTGGTATGTTAAAGATAACTTCTGATTGAATGGTGGGATTCGGTTGGTATGTTAAAGATAACTTTTGATTGAATGGTTGATTGAGTGGTGACATATATAGTAACAGATTTCAATTATTCAGTGTAGAGATAATTATAGCTTTTCTTATAAAACGAGGCGCACAATTAGAATTAATAAGAGAATATATAACTGAAATTTCAACCAAAAAAAAAAAAGGAATAAAAACAAAATCTTACTATTGAAAATGTATGTGACATATGCCTCGACTCACATAAACGTGACGCCACTAGGCTAAACCTACGTGCAGTATTGTAGGGTCCACTTAACTAAACTTTTACTACTATTTTTAGTCAATTTAAAAAGGTATTTCGATTTTTATTTTTAAAAAGAACGGAATGATTTTTTAAGTGTTTAATTCACAAGAAAAAATATGTTAATCCAAGTTTACATTGTTGTACTCAAACCCTATAGAAATTTAGAAGTTCATCAAGGTTTTTTTTTTTTTAAGAAATTATATTTTGTGCCTTTCATCAGAAGCTAATTCTTGTAGAAGTCATGTTAAAATCAGAGATAGATGAACTTAGACGTTATTCTTTGATATGATACAATTAATTGAATTTGTTTTGGATTCACCTCGAACTGAAAAAAGGATATGAAAAATTGCTGAACAGAAATCATATATACTTGAAAATTTGATGAAATTAGAGGCTTAAAAGAATTGTTGGCGAATAATGAACGAGAAGAGCACTATATAATTATTGGATTGTTTCACATGGTTTTTACAAAGCTATTTTTCATTTGCAAACCAATGTTGAAGTTTGATTAATCCTCCAATAGCCGGAATTATTTATTCACACCAACCGCCAGAAGCACTTCTCTCTAGTTTTTTGAGCGGAGTTTACCAGATTATACATAAAGCACTTCAAAAGTACGCTATAAACAGCATCAATATATCTTCGCATTCTTTCATGTTTTGAACCACGTAGTCATCAAATTTTTTAATGTATAATAAGCAAGTTTTTTTTTTTTTAAAGAAAAGTAAAGTCGAACAAAATCAAAGTCATTAAAGGCCTAAATATAAGAAGGAAAAAAATCAAATGCAAAGTAATTATTGATGAAAAGAAAAACAGCAAAAAAAAAAAAAAGTAATCTGAGTGAAAATCAACTTTAAAAATTTTTCTCAGTCTACAATATTTGTTAATATAAGCTCTTATAAGCTGTTAAGATAATATTTGTTACTCAAATCAGCGGTCAGTATATTAAGTTCTCGCAAACTCTTCATCTTTTCGTTTCTGCATTATTCGAATTCTTTTACCCTGGTGTACATGGGTGCGTGATATATATGTATATATGTATTTCCGAGGTTTTATTCTTGTTTGTGGTAACTGTGACTCGATTTGGAGTGAAGAAAATAAGTTGATTAATGGAACTTTTTAGTCTGTCGAAATAAAGATTTCCATTTTCTTTTTGTTTTTTGGTCGACGATCAGTTTAACTGTTATATATATGTTAATGCGTATATTTGTAATATGTACTCTGGTATGTTTAAATATATAATTATATACTTGGGGGTGTGAATTTTTCAATTATAAACTTGTAATTATTACATATACAATAATATTCACGTACATATAAATTTTAGTTAACATTTTTTTTAAGAAGCAAAAAATTAATTAAAGAAATTTCAAAAAAAATATTAAAGAAAATTAAAAAAGAAAAAAATTGCAATCCTATGCTTTTTTCACAGAGAACCCTTGCTAATTAATAAATGTTTTCATGAATATATATATATATATATATAGGATTATCAACAGTATTATTGTTAGTCCCACTTTGAGTATTATGTCACTTTAATCCTTAAACTTTTTATTTTGGTAAATTAGTCTCTAAGTTTTGCTTAGTTGAAAATTTGGTCCTTAATCATAAAATTGACTATCAATTTCTGAAATATAATTAAAGATAATCATCTATTTGTCAATTATGCGCTAACTAGAAATATTACAAAAATGGTTACATTGATCAATGAAATGTGTTCCCTTCACAATTGTTAAAAGCCCTTAAAAACTGTCAGATTTTTTAAAATTTTCAGCTTTTATTATGTGATAATTAAGTATGTGATTATCTCTATTTCACTTCATAAATCATTCGTCACTTCAGAAATCATTGGTTAGGGATCAAAAACGCTTAAAAACCAAAATTTAAATTTGCTAAAATAAAAGGTTCTCCGAGACGTCGACTGATTTTATGGATCCGGTTGAAAAAAAGGCTTCTCGCAATTTATATTGGGCTGGCAAGATACTCGCTAGTGCTAGTCGTTAGAGTCGTATGTAAGTTTGGCACCCTCCAAACAATGTTTAGTAGAATTCTTTTTGGAGAATGATGTCCAACAGAATTTTCCTTTTAGGATTAATCATACGTGCACAACATTTTTTTTATTTTTAATTTTAGATAAGGGGATTTAAACTCTACAGCTTAAGAGTTAAGTGTCTATAACTTTAGTCACATATATCTTTATTGTTTTCAGTTGGAAAGAAGATAAAGACATGAAATTACCTCAAGTAAGAAGACTATTAATAAGGTCACGGTTTCCACAAAATTAGTAATCAGATATAATATATATATATATATATATAGTTAACGTTTATTTCATTTGGGGAATATAATATTAGGGAACATAATCCATTAATTACCGCGATAACAGCAGTTTCTATGTATGTATGTAATGTGAGATGTCTTTAAACTTTTTGTAAATTTCTTTTTTCTTTTTGATTTAATAAAATTGATGAGGGATTTATTAAGGATCTGATCTCTAATTGGCGGTGGCCAACCTAATTTGGATATGCTAGAGACCTTTGATAATGCATATGAGTAGCTATCATCTCTACTCATTTTTTGTCGAATAAAAAAAGGCCGACCTTACATAAAATACTGGGCGTAGAGAAGTACACAAATCCGTAACACTAAAATTGTCAGAATAAATATAACTACATTATCTTTTATATGTTAAATCAATTTTATTGTTTAGCTGTAATTTGTTGACCTATATATATAACTGATAGCACTAATAAAAACTGTGGATTACATGACGGTTTTTTACCGTCGTATAAAATTTACACGACGGTTCCACAACCGTCGTGAAATCCAGTGTCGTGGAAGATATCATGATGGTTCAAAGAACCGTCGTGGTATATCAATGTTACACGACGGTTAAAACCGTCGTCGAAACAACGAATACAGTTGCAGAGAGTGGCAAATTGGCTACATTACACGACGGTTTTGAGCCAAACCCGTCGTGTAATGTTGAATATTACACGACGGTTCCGACTCCAAACCGTCGTGTAATACGTAATAAATCGTGTAGGAAAAAATATATATTTTGAAGGCACATTACACTACGGTTCTCGGATGAACCGTCGTGTAATGTAAGAACCGTTGTGTAATGTACCTTAAAACGTGTAGGAAAATTTTTTTTTTTCAAATGCACATTACACGACGGTTCTTGGATGAACCGTCATGTAATGTAAGCATGAAATTTGAAATTTTTCAAAATTTTCGGAGCTTGAAGGTGGATGATCATCTTCTCCTCGTGATCTGTGAAGTTACCATGCTTGATCCCTGGCCTCAGGTAATTAGTCCATCGAAGCTGCAACTTTTACTACATCTAAGCAACCCTGTGATATATAAACAACATTTATTTAGAAAATTAAAACAATAACATATATGCCTAAATTTAAAGAAAAAATCTGCATTGAAGATTAAGCAAAGAACAGAAAAAAAAAATATAATAATAAATAAATCTAATTGCATGTATTAGTAGGAACATCCCTCCAATTCCCAGGGCCATGTTCTTGAACGTAAGAGACTAAAATGATATCTTCTTTAGGAGTCCAAGGTCCTTTCTTGAACCCTTCTTTATCACAACAAGGAGGCATGCCCATTTTCACCTGGTTTCTCTATATCAAGTCGAAGGAGGAGGGTGGGTACTTGGAGAAATCTAGAGAGGGTGAGAAAACTAGAGAGGGTGAGGGCGGATTTGGCTCGGATATGAAGAGAAATGAAGAGGCAATTGTATTTAAATAATGGGTTTTCGCGCGGATTTCGAAGCATGAAATTTGAAATTTTTTAAAATTTTCGGAGGATTACACGACGGTTTTTAAAAACCGTCGTGTAATATTGGTGATTACATGACGGTTTTCAAAGAACCGTCGTGTAATCACTTGATTACACGACGGTTCAACGAACCGTCGTGTAATACCGAGATTACACGACGGTCCATAGGACCGTCGTGTAATCCAAGGCTCGCTGGGGATTACATGACGGTCCCTAGGACCGTCGTGTAATCCCCGGCGATTGGGGATTACACGTCGTGTAATCCAAGGCTCGCTGGGGATTACACGACGGTCCCTAGGACCGTCGTGTAATCCCCAACGATTGGGGATTACACGACGGTCCTTGGGACCGTCGTGTAATCCAAAGCGGTTTGGATTACACGACGGTCCTAGGGACCGTCGTGTAATCCCCAACGATTGGGATTACACGATGGTTCCCTTGGAACCGTCGTGTAATCCCCAGTACCTTACACGACGGTCCCTAGGACCGTCGTGTAATAAAAAAATTTTAATTTTTTTTTTATTTTCCTGGTGATTACACGACGGTTAAATCAAAACCGTCGTGTAAACCTCCGTTTACACGACGGTGTTGTGAAACCGTCGTGTAATCCAACTTTTGTAGTAGTGCAGTTTAGAAGAAGAAAAAATTTGAAGTACTAAGCAAGCTCGAAATTTCGCAGGCTAACTCAAACAGCAGTGATGGAGTTAACAGCTGCTGTGGTCCAGTCCGTGACGAAGCAATTTGTTCATAGTGTAGAAAAGGAAGCTCATTATGCACTTGGCCTTAGTGATCACTGTGGTCACATGAAGCAAACTCTGGAAGTAGCGAAGGAATTATATTTCTCGACGATAGGGAAAGTAATCTCAAGCTTGAAGAGTGAAATGCCAAAGTAGCCTTGATTCAATTGAGGAAACCGATTAACCAGGCCGACAACGTGTGGTGACAGATTGCCTAATCAGAGACGAGTACAAGGATGACGGTTTCTTGCGTCGACTCAATCTATTTTTTATGCATCAAGCTGGAAAGAAGATGAACGACATTAATTCCAGCATGCAATAACTACAACTATAGAAGTTAGGCGCATATTCAATGTATAAGCCACAAAACTAACCTCGAACCGTAGGCGATCCTAAATCTGAAAACGAGGAATGTATAATGTCGTTGCAAGATTACAACCCAAATGAAATAATTGGATTAGATGAGGACATCAAGAAGATCAATAGGTGGATCTCAGAACCAGGCAAGGACCTCCAATGCATTGCTATTGTGGGGATGGGGGGCTTGGGCAAAACTGTACCATTGCCCAGCAAAACTTCAACGACCCCGAAGTTTGTAAACGCTTTCAGACGATCAGGGTGACTATTTCAATTAATTTCAGCAAGTACTGAATTTGATGAAGCTATATTGGGAAACAAATTGTGTTGAAATTATTGGAAAGCATATTTTTTACTCAGAAGACAATTATTATAGAAGGAAAGTCAATTAGCAATTTCACAATATGGAAAGTTATGTTTATTTTATTTATTTTCCTAATTTTACTTGTAATTTCCCGTTTACATTTGGGACATTTAGTCTATAAATATATTAGTCTATTCATATAAAAGGGATATACAATCAGTTTTTAAATGAAATTTTGGGTTTTACTCTTTTCTCTCTAATTTTCGATATTCTTTTGAATCAACAAATTTTGATGTCAATTTCAGGTATTCTATGTGAATCAACGGAATTTGAAAGGTTTTCCTGTTTTGCTTTTCTAACATACACTTCCACTGCATCAGAATTTCAACTTACTTGTTGAAAAAGTTGGGGAGGAGAAATATCTGAAGAGTCTGATTGTAACTTGATCAAATTAAGCACTCGAGGAAGCGCGCCAAAAGAATGAGGCGAACTATCTTGTTGTCATGGATGATGTGTGGAGCTTGGATGTGGATTGGTGGCCTAAATTTTGCTCTGCTTTGACCCTACAAAATAGGAACACTTTCATCATTGTTACTACCATGGATAAGAGTGTCGCAGATGAAGTGGTTTTCAAAGAATCGATGATTCGTTGGCCCAAAGAACTAGATGCAGATCTAAGCTGGTTGTTGTTCTCAAAATTTGCCTTTCCTGAGACCAAAGGGAGATGCGAAAAGCCAGAATTTGAGAAGAAAGGAAGGGAGATATTGGAGAAATGTGGAGGCCTTCCGCTATCAATCAAGACAATCGGATCCTTGTTGGCTTCCAAAAACAACAAGCTTTCTACATGGACAGAGGTGTTGGAAAGTTTTCACAAGTCGTCGGAAGTAGATAATGAACAGGTGATGGCTTCTCTCAGATTGAGCTATGATGAACTTGAGGCTCATCTTAAGCAGTGCCTGTTGTGTTTGTCAGTTTACCCTGAAGACTACGAGATAAGAGCTGAGCAGATAATCCATTGGTGGGTTGCAGAGGGCCTCATCCCTAGGCAGGGCTCAAACAAGACCGTGATAGAATTGGGATATCGTCAATACCTTTCAACTCTAATCAGTAGATGCCTGGTCGAAGCTGAGGATCGTAGAAGCTATGATGGGAAAGTCTATTCTTGCAAGATACATGATATGATACACGAGTTGATTATGAAGATTGCAGAAGAGGAGGCTTTTTGCACCTTCAATGAAAAGGGCATCCAAGAATGGAAGGAAGACTCGTACTGGTTAGGTTTTGTAGATGACTTGATTGGAAAGATTAATTCATTTGGGAACGATTCAAAACTCCGGGCGATGTTACTTGTGACTAACAGTCCCGTTGATTTTGACAGAAACTCGGGGTTTCCTTTGTCCGTAGGCTATTGGATTTATCTGGGGGGTGCACAAATCTGGCTGAGATCAAAAGTGTGAAATATCTCTTAGATTGAATCGGTTCTCTTAAACGTCTAGCATGTTTGAATCTAGGAAAAATCCGATGTCTAGAGGAACTACCGTCTTCAGTGTGTAGACACCAAAATCTTCAAATATTGATTCTTACAGGTTGCACGAAGTTGAAGAAGCTGCACCCATCAATAACTAAAATGAAGAAGCTGATTGTCTTGCATTTGGGAGGTTGTCCCCTCGAGTTTTTACCTCGGGGATTTGGGAAGCTTACAGGTCTTCAAGAACTCACTGGTTTTCGAGATGTTGGTCGGACAAAATCCAAGGCTTGCGACCTTCTTGTGCTTTCAAATCTGACACAACTTAGAGTGCTGCATATGGTGATAAATAATGATGACTTCGAAATCTCAGAAAGCGACCTGAACAAAGTCTTCTCAAAGCTGGACAGTCTCAAGGTTCTAGATATTGATGCAAATGAATGTAACAAACCAAAGGTTTGGAAAATGTTAGATTGCCTCTACCCTCCTAAACACCTCAAGGAGTTGTATCTTCGTAACTACCATTACAACGTGATGCCGAAGTGGGTTATACCTTCAACCCTTCAGGAACTGCAATATCTGTGTGTCGAAGACGGATACATCACCCGCGTGATTCCTGAAGTTGCAAGTGCGCGCTCCGAGTATGTTTGGCGAGAGCTTGAAGGTTTGTCTTTGAAGAAGTCGGGGAAGTTAGAGGCGAATTGGATGGAGTTGAAGGAAACTATGCCTGTACTAAGATACATGGAGGTTAGTCCTGGTAACGGCCGATGGATAAACCTCCCCTCCGATGTTCAGCAGTCCGGGATCTGGCGGGCAAATTGAGGAACACCTTGAAGAATAAGGGATCAATGCGCAGCCGAAAAATTGCCTTTATGCATGATGTGTGTTATGTGCTGGTGTTGTTGCTGTTGTTGTTTGAAATGTGTGCTATTTGATACATGTTTTTTTTTTTTTCTTTTAATGTGAGCTTAAACAGTATGTTTGGTTTTCTATATGTCTGTAATTCTTATTATATTTGCATACGAACCGGTATTGTTATTGTTCCAAGACGTGTTGATGTAATAAATGAGTGACAATTTGCTTCTTCTTCGCATGATTTTCTTTGTTTTTGATTAGCTTTGAAAGAAACCAAATTTTGTCTCATGTTCTCCATGAAAGACCTTTTTTTTTTAATTATTTTACTTTTTTTTTCTAAATTAAATTCCTTAATTTACAACAAAAATTGAAACATATATATCTTTTTCAATTTCTACATTGTGGAATTCAATTGAGCGATGCAAGTAAAAATTCAACTTTCAACAATAATCACTAAAATAGATACGGAGAGTATATACAAAGCAATCAAAGTGAACAAATCCAAAACCTAAAAAGATTCCCAAAAAAAAAAAAAAGGTTTTCTTTCCTTTTCTCGGATGTTTTGTTTCATGAGACTATACACAACATTGACTTATATATACTTGTGTGTGTGTGTGTATACCAAAAATATTATAGAAATTTGGCTCTATTAGCACACCTAAGATATGATTGCTGACTTTAAACAGAGTACTCTGTTCTACGTGAGAATGACTTTCCCGTTTAATGAACAAATGCTTCATTCGTCCCAAACACATAGGCTCCTGCAAAAGCCAAATTTTGTCAAATTACACACAAAAAATAAATAAATAAATCTTTTGTTTTTCAGTTACCCTTATCAAACAAAAACAAAGCACTTACCAAGTGTGGGCATCAAAATAGACAGTGCAGCAATCCCAACAATCTTAAGTGGGAAACCAACCTTGAGCATGTCTTTGATCCCAATGTGTCCGGTCGAGAACCCGACAATATTCGAAGGCGTTCCGGTGGGAAGAAGGAAAGCAAACTGCGCCCCGACGGAGCCGGGAATTACGAGCAGAAGGGGGTGAACATGCATGGTTCTTGCCAATTGAATAAGGAGTGGAATGACTAGTGTGGTTGTGGAGTTGTTGGAAGTGAACTCGGTGATGGTACTGCTAACGAGGCACACGGCTGGGGCTATGGCCCAGTAGGGTGCTTCCTCCAAGAAATCCAAGGCTTTCGACAATATGTCGGCGAGGCCGGTAGTCCTTACGCCGTCTGCAATGGCGAATCCTGCGCCTAATAGCAACACGATGTTCCACGGAAGCTTCTTGCACTTGTTCCAGTCCATCAACTTCTCCCCCTTATGCTTCTTGCTTGGAATTATGAATAATAGGGTCGCCATCAATACCTACATGACATGACGTATATGCCTTTCAAATTTGTAACTGATTGCTTGATCGGTGTTTAAGTTTAACTCCAATTAAATTATATTTGTTTTTATTAGATTTTTGTCTTTTTATAAAATGTCAACAAATTATAACTAGTTTTTAAAAAATCAATTAATTTCAACTTAAAATTTTTAACTCCAACCGGCTATCTAAACGGAGTATGAGATACTATTAATTTTGAAAAATATTAAGAACACCGACTCTAAACCCGATTAAGAGTATAAACTTATACGGTATGTGAGTTGTCATTTTTTTTATTGTTAAATATTTAAAATATTGCCATAATAATTGATTTATCAATAAAAGAATGCATGAATTGATACTAAAAAATTAATCAGATATGATGACTCACGCTGGCAGTTCCATCACCGGCACGCCCGCCGAAGAGGGCTCCCCAACCAGGAACGTCGTCCGTTATGCTTCTTGTCATCCATAAAACTACTAGCATCTGCACATGCAACACAAACCCACCATGTTAAAATTAGGAAATTATATGGCCAATATTTCTATACCAAGAAAAATAAAAAGAAAATGGTATTCGCTTAGCAACGCACCGAAAAAACAGCTATTACCATCTTTTCAGCAAATGACAGCGGACCTGTAAATAATATAATCTAAACAATTACTAACTTGAACCAACTTGATATTGGCTAGGACAAAAAAAAAAAAAAAAGAACGTCACCAATTCAATCATTGTAATGTATAACAAGTGGAACCGAAACAATTACCAACTTGATATTAGCTAGGCACCGGAAAAATAAAAAAATTTCGCCAGACGTCAACAATTCAATTATTATAATGTATAATAAGCATCCCAAACATGTTTATTTTCTTCTATATTTAGCACACCACCTTAAATTCAAAAAAAAAGTTTAATTCGTTTCAAATGAAAATTCACCTTTTTACTTTATCGTTATCAACACTACACCAAATTTTCTTTCTCCTAAAAATCTATCCATTTTAGATTCTCAATACAAATAAAATTTTAAATTCAAAACAGTTTGTTAAACGGAAACTTCGTTGTCATTTAATTTTTTCCTTCAATTTAACGTTCATTTTCTATTAATATATTAACCGTAAATTTGTGATTTACGTCAACATATTATAATAGTAAATAGTATTTTTACAAAACTAAATTAAATAAATAGCATAATTATAAAAATATTTGAAGAAATTAATTAATTTAAGAAACAAATTATCTATGTATTGAAAAGTAAATAAATTATTTATTATAGAATTTTTATGTCTATAATTATTTATTCTAAATATTTTTAGAATACATTTATTTACTTTAAATATTTATTATTAAATATTATTTATTTTTAATCAGTTTAATATTTTAATTTAATTCTAATTATATTATATTTTTTTAGTGAATTTTTATTTTTATTTTTAAAAAATAATAAAAATTATAACTAATTTATAAAAAATCATCTAGTTTTAATTTAAAAATTTTTCTCTGGCGGACAATCTAAACGAAACCTTCGTTCTACCATGATTGTTTTTGTTTGTCTCTATAAATGTAAAATTTGTAGAAAAATATTTTATGGATTTTTTTTTTTTTTTTTTTTTGGGGGTAATGAATGAAAGCAATTGGGGCTCCAAACTTACCTAACATTTGGAGCTCTCTCTTCAGATGGGATTTGTCCAAGTAAGCAGAGAGAGCGTGGCCGGAGCCCCTACGGCAGTACAAGAGGCAAATAATGGCCCACAATGGAAAGAAAATCGAGAGAGCCAACGGAAACCCGAAGAAGAACCATTTGTTGAACGTGATGGGGTCAGCCTCCGGGAAATAGCTCTTCCACATCCCAGCCAATATGAGGTTGACACCTGTCCCTGTGAGGGTGCTCATCCCTCCGATTGCGGCGGAGTATGTGACCCCCAGCACGACGGCCCGGCAGAACTTGCTGACGACGTCGGACTGGCCTGGCCCCACCGGGAAGCGCTGGAGGATTCCGGTGGCCACCGGCATCATCAACATGGCCGCCGCCACGTTGTGCATCCACATGCTGACGAACGCCGTCGTGGCACATATACCCAGCAGCAACAGCGGTGGGTTCACTGGGTCCCCGCAAAATAACAGGGTTATCTGTTCAATTCAACCAAAAAAAAAAAAAAACAAATAATTTTAAAAATATTTTAGAAATAAAAAATGATAAGATGTTATGTCTTCGTGGTCCACATGGATTATTATTCTTTTTGTTTTTTTGGTGGAAAATTCACGTTGTGTGACGTGAATAATTGAAACCCGCTAAAATAGTGTACATGGTTGAGTGATGACGACTTTTGCAATAATGTGGTCACTGATCACATGAATAGACCTAGAATAAATAATTAAATATAAAATTTTTCCCCCAATTTATGTTTCGTTAATAAAAATCTCTTTTTATTAAGATTTTTGACCAAAAAAAAACTAGGATCAAAATTCTAGTATAATATGTTCAAGTATTTTGATAAAATTTAGAATTTATTACAAAATTTCTCCGAACCATGAAATTTTGTAACACTTTATTCTCCTAAAACAATCACCAATTATGCAGCATGTGTTCTTCTATAAAATGTTTCGACAAAATAACTTCTTTTTTTTTTTTTGTTAGTGGTTTGTTTATTCAGAAGGACTATAGTTTTTTCAATTAATCCTGACATTAATACAGCAATATGTGAGGGAAGAAAGAACGTTTCCACGGCCAAAGAAACGACAAAGACAGATTCTTATTGCGAAAACTGCGGTCAAAATATTTTTTGTACAGCTTGGAGTTATTATTACGATATTATCGAAAAATAATGTACTAAAAAAAACTCTTACAACATCTTTAATAATAATAATAATAATAATAATAAAATAAAAAAATAAAAACTCTGGTGAATTTTCAAAATTCTTAGGAGAGAGGGATAGGGGGAGAGAGAGATAGAGAGATAGAGAAAATTGCATAATTAACATATATCAGAGGAGATTCCTGATTAACAAACAAATGAAAATCAATTTTGATAAGAAAACATTTGATAAAGCATTTTCTGCAGTGAAGATATTTCGCGCGTCAAAGTATGAGATACAAGCTCCGAATATAGAAATAGGATGAAAGAATATACAAACTTTGCAAATTAGTATCAGACCAAAAAAAAAAAAGAAAAAGAATGAAATAGAAGATGAAAAAAGAGAGAGCTCACATTGAGGGCCAATCTTCTATGGATGTTGTAATGCTCAACAGCGAGGGCGAGTATAAAACTGCCGAGAACAAGCGCAATAACGTCGTCCATGTAAGATTGAGCCACTTCATCGGCGGAGGCGATTCCGAAGAGCGGGAAGAGGAAGAGCGGCGTCATGGAGGTGATCGGCATCGGCACCGCCTCCGTCAGCCACCACGCGAACATCCACGCCATCACCCCCAGCATGTTGCGGCTGCTCGCCGGAGCCTCCAACTTCACCCATAGGCATATCATCGTGCACAACAACGGTCCGAGAACGATGAACGCGTTGTTGCGTGTGAACACAAGGGACCGGAAGCTCTCCGACCGCCCGACATTACTCGGTTCACTTAGCGGGAGAAGTGGGGCTTTGGTTTCGTCGGAGGTTGAGATCGGATTTGCCATTTCTCTACTTATATTTAAATTTTAATCATTCAGTTTTGGACTCTGCAAGAAAAATGGATAGAAAAATATGGTTTCCGGCTTTGTAAGTTTTGCTGGTTTGCACTAAGCTTGAGATAGGTTGTGGAGACTCGAACTCTTTTTATTGATGAAGTTGGGAATTAAAGAGAGACAAGTGAACAATTTCACTTTGGCCTCTGAGGTTTTTGTTTTTTTAATTGGTTTATTTGATTCGAGGGACCACGACTAATCTCATTAACACGTGGCTTGTGTTTTTTATTAGTTAATATATACGGGGTTGATCATTTATTGATATTCTATTATATTGATTATTTATTCTGGATTTTAGCGATTAAAGGCCATTTATTTGTCGAGGTGGCCAATTTTGTTAAACTATAAAATTATTATTTATCTATTTTTTAATTAATAATTTAAGTTTTTAAAATTGATTGATAATCTAAAGTAACATTAAAATAGGATTTGAGTTTGAATCCATGAAATTAGACTCTTTAATCCTTTTATTATTTTTTTAAATTAATCTTTATTTATACATTTGTCCATTATCTAAAATGTATATAAAGAAAATATTAAAATATAAAATTATAATTAAGCCACCTGTCAGATAACTTGGCTTTTATAATGGATTCAGAAACTAACAAAGTCGTGATCTAATAAAACCCTTTGTTTTTTTTCTTTTGTTCCTTTTTTTTTTTTTTTTTTTTTTCTGCTGGTAACAAAAAGGTCATTATAAATTGAGTTTGATGGGTCTGTGGAGCCAATGAAAGAAAGGCAATTGTGTGGCTAAGCGAAACACAGATAGCCTCAGCACAACTGCTGATGAAACTGGGCCATGAGAAATTATTGCATCCCCCAATAATAAAATACTACAACAATATTTGACTGCGGATGGGCCCTGATATGTAGTGAACTAGAAAATCATGGGTTGCCATGTGTTATCTCAATTGCCAGATTAGAAGGATATAGAATAGCTGAGTCAGAGTACTTTATCTTATTAGGCTTTTTTTTTTCTTTGTTCTTGCAGTAAATTATTGTGTATTTGTTATTTTGGACTTGAAAACGATCATGTCTTTAAAGGTGGCGTTTAGGATGACCATTGAATTTTTCTTTTTTTTATTCCTTTAATTAATTTTCCTTATAACTTTTTCTTGTGTCCACTGCAACATTGCGATTAGGATCAAGCATACATGTAAGCATTTTTCTTTTTTCCCGGCTAAAGATGCATAACAATTAGCGATCTATTTGATCCAAAATGAGGACGCACATCGAAATCTTTTCTACTTTCTAATAAATATTCAAATATATATAATAATAGTTAGAACGAGAACCCTGATTTATAATAATGGATCTTGATATTTATTTTTGAGAGAAAGATCAAAAAAATATACTAGATAATCATCCTTTAAAAATTATAATAGAAATCAAAATATTATAACAAAATAACATGATTAAGTCAAAAATTAAAGAGAAAATGCAAAATATCATTCCATCATAATCCCCCCCCCCCCCCCCCAAAGACCCAAACCTTTCTCATTTCAAACCTTCAAAAACATAATAACTACGAAGAGAAAAGTAAATCAATAAGTTCAAAAACATAAAATCTGCTATAATTTTATAATAACAAACAAATATGTTATATATTTAAACTATGCCTTCATAATATACTATATAGTATAAATTATGCTTATTGTATTGTTCTATTTTTAATTTTTCAATATCAATGTTCTGGACCATATTTTAAAAAGTCGTTTGATTTTTTTTGTTCGTCACCAATGTGCTTGATGTGTATGGACAGACACAATCAGACAAGTCCCTTATTATTTATATATTTTTTTTTATTATACAACCTTGTATGATACCTGAAATTTTATTCTTTTAAAACATAATTATTAGCATGCAATTGCACATGATGCAACGTTTTAAACAATTTTCGTGTCAAAACATACAATTAGTAGCGTACAAAGACCAAGCTCCAATTCCATATATATATTGGAATTTTATAGATCTAACTAAACAAATAGGACTTACTCAAATAAAATAAAGAAATAAAGAGAAGAAAAATTAAATATATATAGCACTTCATCCAACCATCTTCAACGTTTTTATCAATGCCAATATTATATTTATTAAAAAAATGTAAAAGTTAACATATTTGAGATATATGTGTTTCAGTGTGTGTGCGTGTGTGTGTGTGTGTGTATATATATATATTATTTTATTTTTTTTTTTTTTTTGCAACATCTATATTTTGATCTTATCATTCAACTTTATAATTTGTGAAAATAAAGTTATAATATTTAAATAACTAAAAAATTACAAAAATGTACTGGAAAAAGAAAAGTTGAGATAATATTTAATAGTAATCAAATGTCAAATCTAACGTTTACTATGTTTTTGTGCGAAATTTACCACCGAGCTGTTTACGATATGGTAAATGTGCCATTGAATATACCACTTTATTGAAGGCACTTTTTTTTCCCTCTCAAATACTAAGTATATCATTGATACATTAATTTAGCAGTTAATTCTATGTTTGGTATGATAGAGGAAGGAAGGAAGTTGATGGAGGGAAAATTTGATGGAATTATTTGGTAAGAAGGAAGAAATGAATGAAGAAAAAATAGAGGGGATAAAAATTAGAATAGGACCCATCAATTTTTATCTCTCTAATCATGATGCTTAAATTTACCTTCTTTATCATTCTTTTCAAAATAAAACAACATAATAATTGTATAATTTTCTTATTGTCTTTTCATCCTTTTTAAAAAATAATTTAAAAGAAAACTATAATTATCACTATTATTTTAATTCTTTTATCTTTTATATTTTCTCTTCATCTCATTTTCTTTGCTTTTTATCACACAGTGTTATTGCAGATGCTCTAATAATGCAGATGTAGGGTCATGGCCTCCCATATATGTGGCCAATAAGAAAGTGACCATATATTTTTCTTTCTATTGTTTTCATTGATCCTCTCTGAGCCTCACACACATGGATGATCTGGCCATGAAAGCAAATTTATTGCAACATGAGAAATAATTGAGTATATGACCGCACCACCGAACAAATCAATTTATGAGACTTTTAGTGGATATCGTTATCAAGAGATGGGCCTTAAACATTTATTCTGCTTGGCCTAATTTCATATGATATATGCATTATTATTACATGCACCATTTTAGTACAAAGATTAGTGGACATATACCAATTATTGTATTGTCTAATTTCAACTAATTCCAAAGTATAGTTCATTATAATTATCCAACATGTTCTAAGTCATTACATTAATAAGAAACTTGTCCGACGATTTTCAAGCTATCAATTAGTTAAGTAACTTTCCTCTTAACATCTATAGAGGTGTCATTGGAGGGCTACATTTGGAACTTTCTTGTAAGGCTTGGAGGCAAGAATTTGACGAGTATTTGGCTTTCTAAATTGAAAAAATTATTTTTGAAATTGTTTAGATGATATCTCACAAGAGTTTTACCCATATAAGAGTTTTTCAATACAAAGTCACAAAATATGGTTTATTAAAAGGAGCTCTTCTAAATGAAGACTAGAAGACTGAATTAGAAGGGCTTCTAATCTTATCGAGGGTGTATAGTTGTTAATTATTTTATAGGCTACGGATTTTAAAAAAAAAAAAAAGATGAAAATAGTCACATAAGGGGGGTATGATTTTCGGAGAAACATTCATGAGAAAAAGGGAAAAAAATTTATTGAAGTCAACAAAATCAAACAAAATCATGGAGGATCAACAACTTTACTCCATCATCCTATAAAAGAAAAGTTTCTCGTGATTCGTGAACCACAATTCACAAACACATACGGATTCACAAATTTTCGTAATTATTTATTTCTTTAAACTGAAAATGACATGTACTGAATCTTATTTTTTATCAGTGGCGTTTTAAAAAAAAAAAAAAAAGGGGCGAAAGGGAACAATAAAATTAGCTTTGACCTCTAAAAAAAATTAAATTAAAAAAACAAAAAGAGGTCTTGAAGGAAGCTTCGTCTATTTGTACAATGAACAAGTGTCATTATTTTTTACCAAAAAAAATAATAACTCGAATCACCTTTGTTCTTTTCTTCTTCTACAGGGATTTAGCCACCGATGAAAGATTCGTTTTCTTGTGGCTCACTTTAGCTTTTGCTGTTTTTTCTTTGGTGAAAAAAAAAAAAAAAAACGTAGCCAAAATATCTTTTCATCGTTTCATTGGCTCAAAGTAAAACAAGGTCTTCAATCACGGGTGTATATCCACACTTACATCTGGGGCATTTGTTAATGTCGGAACTAAGAGCACACAGATATAATAAGCTCCATTTTAGAATATAAATTATCTACGACTCAATTGTTTTTTTGATAGAATTTTATGTTTTTTCTTTTTTTCTTTTTTTTTTTTTTTGAAAATTTTCTACTTAAATTTATGAACATAGGTTGAAGTTGCTTGTGTGTGCAAACTGTGTTTAAAAGAAAAGGATAAAAAAAAAAAAAAAAAAGACGTTGGTTCTGGTCCAATGTGATGTAATATATATATGATTATGACGAAATCGATTACACCATTAATACATACATGCATGAACTGGTCAAGTGGTCGTTGAGTAGAGACAGTCAGAATTGGCCTGTTGAAGAAAAACAAAATCTGTTGGTTGAAAACTTTGGCGGCTGGAGCATGGATTGGCAGATGATTAATATACAAAACTTCGGTTTTTTTTTATTTTTTATTTTTGTTTTTATGTATTTAAGTTCGATTTTGTTTTGACAAAGAAATTATTCGATCTCTATCTTACTATATATATATAGACTGAGTAAAAGGTTGCTTTATATAACAAATTGTAGGAAGCAAACTCAAATTAATGTTAAAACATTTGAAAAGCTTAAGATGACCGTAATTAAAGGCAAAAAAAAAAGATTAAATTTTCAAAATAGACATTTTATACTTTTTGTCCTCCCTTAATAATGTTTATTTTTTATTTTATTTTTATGCAGCTAACAACTAACAAGCATATAGTAGCAGCCTTAAAGAAAGAAGCGGGTTTTTTTTTTTTTTTTTTTAACTATTTATGGGCTTGGAACTGAAAGCTCAACATTCCTAAACAAAATCTGTTTGACACCGAAAACTAAAATAAATAACTGACATTTTTAAAAGAGCAATTTTTAGTGCATCTGGCTACTGAAAAATAAACCAATAAATAAATAGATAATTAGTTTATTAAACATCAATAGTTTTCTCTTATATAGCTCCCATGTCCTTTAACAACTCCAAACGAAGTGTAGTTACTGGCTATAGTTAGTTAAGCGTTAAGCCTAAAATTACTAAATTAAGAATTATTGGACAAACTAATTAATTACGTCCATGATGCTTATAAACACCAAGAGAGTAATCTAACTTTCACAAAATCTAAAAACAAGTTTAAAGTCTAACAAACATCCAAATTAATCATTTTTTTTCTAATTAATAATTACTCTCAAACTATGAATCCCACGATGGATTTGAGGTTCAGTTTGCAAAAACTATGCCGGATCTTGTTAGTGTTAATTTCATTGGCAACTAATATCGATACTACAAACAGATCAGTTTTCAATGTGAAGAACTTTGGCGCTGTGGCGGATGGAAAGACAGATGATCTAAGGTCATAAATTTTAATCTTCAAGATTCCGAAGAACACAATTTTTTTCCTTTTTTTTTTTAAAAAAAAATATATAAATACTTATTTTGTTTGTGATCGCCTCCTTCAGGCTTTTCTAAGTGCTTGGAAATTAAAGAAGCTTGCGGCTCAAAGGTGGAAGGAAAAGTGTTGGTTACAAAAGGAACATACCTAGTGAGTTTTGCCAAGTTTGAAGGAACATGTAGAGCACCAATTGCATTTGACATTCAAGGATTTGACAAGGCTCTCCCCGGTTTGTCAGCAGTGGACAAGGAAAGCAGGATCACATTTCAATACCTCAACTGATTTAGACTCGCCGGCGGTGGCGTATTCCATGGCCAGGGAGCTACTGCTTGGGCCCAAAACCAATGCGCCAAAAATTCGAAATGCAAACTTCCGACCGTAAGTCCTAACATAGCACATCGGTTGACCCTTTATTTATTTATTTATTTTTTTCTTTTTGGGCAACAAGGAATTTAACTAGAAGAATAATCGACCCTTATTCAAGAGACATTTTTTTTCCTTGTAATTGGGCATAGTCTTTGCGGTTCAACTTCCTCAACAATTCGACAATCCAAGGAATACAATATGCGGACAGTAAGTTGTTCCACATCAACATTTTGGGGTGCAACAACTTGAAGATGAGGTCACTAAAGATCTCGACGCCAGACGACAGGCCCAACACAGACGGTATCCACATCGGGCGCTCTAACGTCGTTGAGATTTCCAACTCGGTCATAGGTATTGGAGACGACTGTGTCTCACTAGGCTAAGGCAGCAGAAACATCTGCATTTCGATTGTTTTCTGCAGACCAGGGCATGGGTTTTGATGCAGAGGGTATACCCCCAAAATGGAGAGGAAAAACAATACTCTGATTTTAATATTCAATATTCAATAATAATATATTATGCTTTTTGCCTTAGGCTTATACAATCTCACTGACAATCACCAAAACAACATTAAAACAAAGAAATGACACCTAAATGAACAACAAAATTTTAACAAAAAATAACAAAACAAACTAATAATGATATTCTTCCTACGTCAGGATTAGTGTAGGTAGCCTTGGCAAGTCCCCGAACGATGAAGTATCCGGACTCACTGTGAGGAATTTCACATTCACTGGCACAGAAAACGGCGTGAGAATCAAGACATGGCCTGATTCTACTAACGGCGCCGCTTCCAATTTCACATTCGACGATATCATTGTGAACAATGTGCGAAACCCCATTGTCATAGACCAGCTATACTGTCCATATTCTAGCTGCAAAGCTGAGGTATATACATACATAATTAATACAAACCTTGCCCTTTTCACAAAAGATTAGAAGACAGAATTTAAGGATGTTTGTGATATTGATTTTTCAGGTGCCTTCTCGTATAAAAGTGAGCAATGTGAGGTTCAACAACATCCGAGGGACATCGTCTTCGAAAGTTGCCGTCAGTCTTGTTTGCAGCAAAAGCTTTCCGTGTAGAGATGTGGAGACTGGGGAGATGGACCTGCTGTTTCTTCATGTTCCAACGTTAAACCCATCCTTACTGGAAAACAAATTCCGGCCACTTGTGTCCAGCTCTGGATTATCCAATGCTGTATGCCAATGGAAATATATGTAAAACCTCATCTGTTTATGCGAAATTCACGAATGTATTATATCCATATACTTTTCCATCGTTATTTAAAGTTGTGGATGAACTAGAGGAATGCCATGTGCCCTCCTTAGTCTTCGTTTCTCATATAAATATCAAATTTAAGAGGGCGATAATTTTAAAAGAGAAAAATGAGAGGATAAATAAAACTAAGAAATATGTTTAAGGTAAAGAAATAAGGATGATACATATTTTCGAAATTTTTGGATCCATCCTTTCGACCATGATATAAAGTCATATTTATAGAAGTCATATTTATAGCATGGTTAGTTATCTTAAATTTCATGTGTGTGTATATATCACATACATATATCAGCAAGAAGGAAATAATCACCTTTTAACGTTACTCTGTGATTTGATTTTTGGACAGTTCTTCATGTTATCTATATATATATATATGATTTATGAGTATTTATAATATGCAGTACAAATTTATTTCCAATTCTAATTCAAATTATTAAAAAATTAATCAAACAATTAAAACAATTATTTTTATCGACAATGTAAAATGAAAATAATTTTTTATTTTATTTTATGTGTGACCTTATCGTCCAAAAGTGTTTATATACCATACCTGCTGACCCAAGTTCCTTGAAGCGTTGTGTGGCCCTTCTCTTGCTAAGTTTTTCTTTTCTTTTCTTTTCTTTTTGGTTAGAACTTCTCTCGCTAAGTTAGCTCTGAAGTCGTTTTGCTGGAAAAAAAAATATATACATAGTAGAAGCATTCAAGTATGCAGCTGAAAATATCACCCCTTGAGTTGTTTCGCTGGATAAGGAATTTTGTTATTGGAAAGCGGAAGTAACAGGATAAGAGGGGTTAAAAAAAAAAAAAAAAAAAAGAGCATCATGATTATCATTTTGTCCATTACCTTCTTTAGCCAAAAAAAAAAAAAAAAAGGGACAAAATTCATAATTTTACCATCCAAAAAAGAAAGGAAGCAAACTTTTTACTTTCTCATTTCATCATTCTCAAACAAATTTGGAATTTGCTTTGTTGTTCAATGTGTGATTTTTATTTTCTTCAGTTTACTGTACTGAATTTCCTTTCAACTTAAGACAACTTTGTCTTGGTCTGTCAATTTATTCTACTTCAACTTCTCGTTTTCGTTATAGGTTTGTATCTCCTTTTCTCGCTTTTTTTTTTATTTAATTGTGATTTTTCTATTTGTCTTAATATGGAATTGGCGAGCCATGGTGCTACTATTTTTTTTGAATTTTTTTTATTTGTTCTTATGTATCGGTGATATTATGCAAATTGTAATTAGAAAATTGGAAATATCTTGGTAGAAATTAGAGATTTTTAGTTTTTATTGTGGATTTTAGCTAAGAAAATTAGAAATAGTATTGCTTAATTATGGATTTAAATACTTTTTTTTTTCAATTTAGTTTGTGATAAACTTAAACATGCATTTTTTTAAAAGAATTTTCAGCAAATGAGCTCATGTAATGGTGTTGGTGCCGTATATGAAAGATTATTTTTTTAATAATTGCTTGATTTTCTATATTCAAGAAGGAAATTGATGTAAAATTTATTAGTAAATCAATTATAGATAAATTTGTCTCTATGAAAAATCATTAAGCATAACTTATATTTAAAAAAAGAAAATGATATTTTAAAATATATAAATTTAACATAACTGCTTTTTTATTAAGAGAATAATGTGATTTACAAGTATATATATATATATATTCATTTTTACTAGTGATATATTAGACTTAGAGCTTCAAGATATGAAACTTAAATGGCTATGATATTATGAAGGTATTAAGATCAATATTTCAATTTTATGTTCTTTCCTATAATATTTTTATTTTTAATTACATATAAATGATAATAATATATTATCGTATTTAGATATAATATTAAGGTTTTCATGTGTTAATATATCATGCATTTAATAAATATTGAGGTGCACGGATCCGGCGCCGGGTGGTGGGTTGGGGTGGCGTGGGGACTGGGTCTATCATTAAAACGCAGTTCGACAGATTGCCTCGTTAATCAAGGGCCTCAATTTTCCGTACTTGGACTCACACAGGCCTCGGCCCACTTTTATTTGTACCTTTGCCCCCACCAACCGCGTCTCGTACACTACACACCATGCCAATTTATTTAAAAAAGGAAAAAAAAAAAAAAAAAAAAAAAAGGAAAAAGAAAAAGAAAAGATAGGAACAGTTTCTGAACTAGCGTGTGTGCTCACGCGTCTCAACCCCTCACCTGGTTCTTGGTCACCGAGCGGTACCGTCCACTAGTCTGCAAAACCCTAGCTTTCTAGCCAACCAAAAATGGAACCCCCAATTCCCAATCTCTAAACCTATCAGCCCTCAATTTCTCCACCACCAAGTTCATCATCATCGTCGTCATCCATGGCGTATCTCCCTTTCGAGGTCATCATCGACATCCTCGCTCGCCTCCCTGTGAAGCATCTCCTCCGCCTCCGCTCCGTCTGCAAGCCATGGCGATCCCTCATCGACAGCCTCGACTTCATCCACTTACACATCTCCAGATCCCTCTCCGCCAAATCAAATATCCGCCTCATCCTCCGCAATGACTCCCGCCTCTTCTCCGTCGTCGACGCCGGCTTCTCCCCCTCACCATCGCCGCCGATCTCCCCCACCCTCTCATGTGCTACGGCAACGAGATTAAGATCCTCGGCTCCTGCAACGGCCTCCTCTGCATCGCTAACGTCGCCGACGACATCGCTTTCTGGAACCCCTCCATCAAAACCCACCGACTCCTGCCGTTTTTGCCCCTCGATCGGAGCCGCGATCTCCACATGTCGCTTCGGGTCTACAGAGTCTATGGCTTCGGATACGACCCCATTAACGAGGATTACAAGCTGGTAAGGATTTCGCAGTTCATCGGGTTGGATTACAGGTCGTTTCAGTCGGAGGTTAGGATTTACAGCCTGAGGTTGAATGAGTGGAAGAGTCTGGAAGATATGCCTTATGCCCTTTGGTATACTGATAGAATGGGGGTTTATCTCGATGGCTTTTTGCACTGGGTGGTGATAAGGAAGATCGAACTGGACGAAACCGGATTAATTGTTGCTCTTGATCTTGCCCGAGAGAGCTATGGGGAGATTCCACTACCTGCGTTTATGAATAATGATTACCAAATCGATTTGGGGGTTTTGGGTGGGTGTCTCTGTGTTCTTGCTAGTTTTAAAGAAGTGGGTTTTGATGTGTGGGTGATGAGGGAATATGGGGTGAAGGAGTCATGGACGAAGCTGCTGAAGCTTGGACACTCCGTGTTGGGGATCAGACCTTTGACTTATTCCAACACTGGCGGCGATATCCTGTTTGAGGAAGGGTATGGGAAGCTGTTTTGGTATAATTTGAAAAGTCAAACAGTCCAGTATGTTAAGATTCGCGGCGTGCCGGATGTCTTCGAGGCTTTGGTTTGCGTCTGCAGCCTCGCTCCGGTCGATCCCAGGAGCAGAAGAAGGAACCGTGAATCAGAAGAGGACAATAGCAAAATGAGGTACAAAATTCACAATTAACTTGTCATTCATGTTTATCAAATTGGTTATCCTCTATGCTAAGTCTTTTGATTTCGATTTGTATACAATTTGGTTTATAAATTCTTGGTTTTTCTCAGGGATGGCTTTCTGTCAGAAGGCTTCAAATTGGTGCTATAGGCAACCATATGTATGAATAAGTAATGAGATTTGTAAAGAGGTGAGATTCAGTAAACAATCTAATTGACATTTAATAATGGAATCTTATTGTATCTTTTGGATTTTTAAATGCTTTCTGTTTCCGCAGAGCTGAAGAGGAAGGGATACGTGAGCTTGTTCATGGAA
This sequence comes from Ficus hispida, assembly GCA_025413025.1. Taxonomy (NCBI): domain Eukaryota; kingdom Viridiplantae; phylum Streptophyta; class Magnoliopsida; order Rosales; family Moraceae; genus Ficus; species Ficus hispida. The sequence continues at coordinate 22,194,334 of CM046361.1, forward strand.
GAGTGTTACAAAAATAAGGTAGAAAAGAAGTTCAGATTCCTGATATATATATACTTGTTACATTTGCTCCTAACTATAATCACAAGACGAACGACAGGACCTGTAAAAATATGGAGAGTTTAGTAGTTACTGTTTGTTGGAATCTTTGACAAACGGAGTGCTAACCTTATATTGAGCTTGTGCTTCGACTTATGTAAAAAGGTTTTTATTGTTGTGTGTTTCGCATGAGAACTGAAGCATTAGTACTTTCTGACATTGTGACTTAAGAAAAAAATATATATATGAAGACTTCCTTTTGAATGGTTTATGATGTTTATGATTGTCTCCTGCATGCGCACATATTACTTAAAATTCCTACGTCCGGACTTATGTTTTATAACTTTAGGGTCTCTGTGGGACGCAGGATTTAGGAGGGGACTGGGGTTACAAATTTTAATCCAGCGTTTGTTGCATCCATTTTAAAGGATTGGACTGGAAAAACTTTAATCCTCGTCTTTCTTAATCCGGTTAGGAGAGGAAACCAGCATGCCATCCAAAAGTTGGGATAAACTATGATCGTCTTTCACGACCAAACCCACACAGACTCCCCCCCTCTCTCTCTCTCATAATTTCCTAAGGACTGATCTGCAATTTTTTACCTAAGTTATAAGACTGGAATAATATTGTTCGAATCTGCATCTCTGTGTTTGACTTTGGAGTTCTTTGTTTTCAGTGTTTTTGACTTGCCTCGTTGGTTGATTCTTGTTTAGAATTGCTTTGTTCTTCAGATTTCACTTCTCCCCTTTTTTTCTAGGATTCTTGGTTTTTCCATTGAAACTTTATGCTGAGAATGGGTCTCTCTCTGTGTCTGTAAATGCTTTGGGTAAGATGACTAGTTTTACATATGATATGTGTCCTTAGTTATACGGCTAGGAGATATTGTCGGACACGAACGGCAGCACATGGCGATGGTTTGCTGATGAGAGGGGGAGAAAGAGAGGCGCTTTGGGATCGTCAACGGTGAAAAGGCCATGCCGGAGGCTCTTGAGGCAAGCGACCGACACCTGATTTCCACGAGTGCCGATGAAATCCTTGCCGGTGACAAATAGAGATTGGAAAGTAGAGAATAAGCACCCTCCTCGTCGCTGTTGTCATCGACGGCCATCTCTCTCTGTGTCAGGATTGTAAGTTCGGGTGTACGGCATTGCCGTCTAACAGTTTATATATACATATATAGGTATACTTTTCTAGTCATTTCTTAGGTTAATGCTATTTTTAATTTTGCCCAATATTGAGGAAAAAAAAATGGTTTTATTAATACTAAACCAAAAAACATAAGATGGTATTGACAAAATATTTTGAAATTATACTATCCGCAATCATATCTTGCTTACCAAATGGGAGTATTGCATTATCCCATAGACATAAAATTTGTTGGTGTGGACAAAGGGGACTTCTCCCATGTCGATTTGCCTTTGAAAGTTCGCTGTGTTTCAGAACAGAAAAAATTTTGCCATCTTGTGAAGATAAATGTTGTTTTGCACATGATCTCTCTAATGGCTTAAACTGAACTAAATTATGTATATATATATATATATATATATATATATTGTTGTTATGTTTATTTCCCCTCTATGTTACGAGAAAAAGGAATTACCAGGAAATGAAAGTTAGCTCTGAAATCAAGTAAATTTTCGGGAGACTGATCGAGAGAGAATGGTCTTTCGGGAAACAGATTGAGAGAGAATGGCCTGAATTGAGAGAGAATGGTCTGAACGTTGCAAAAAAACACTTGCAGGAGACCTTTTTTCTCTGGGCTGAAAACTTGCCACAGTTTGTTTTTATCTGTGCGCCACCACTCTGGATGCAAAGGTAGGGATTAGTGGTCTGTTTGAGAGTGTTTTGGGAATGATTTTGTTTCTAATGTGAAAAAAAAAATGAGAATGTTTCATAAATAACTTTGAGATATCTTTTGAAATTGAGTTTAATTGGTGTTTCTAGAAAAATTGGTTGAGTACAAGAAAAGGTAAAATTGTGTCTGGATATGTTTATGAAAATATTTGATGAGTGTGTACGTTTTAGGAAATGAAAATGCAAACGGGAAAATTAAGTTTATTTCCTCTTCAAATTCCTTATCAAATATGATAACAATTTTTTATTTTCGATTCTCTTTTTTGAAATTTTTTCAAGACAAACACTATTCAAAAACCATTTTTAAATAATGTAGTTGCAAACCGTGAGATGATTCTCCAAAACGTTTTGAAAAAAAATATCAAATGGGATGTAGATTTCTAACATGTGCTGGTTTTTCTTTTTCTATCTTTTTTTAGTAGGAAAAGAAAAAATGACAATTTTTTTATGGCAAATTGATATGTTGGTCTTGAACTTTTAAATAAGTGAGAGTTGGATTTTTTTTTTTTTTTTGGCAAACATGTCTATGAATTATTGAATAGATGTGAGTTGGGTCCCTAATGTTTTTTTTTAATTATTAAAAATACCACCCCACACCCCTCCCCTCCTCCAACTCTAAAAAAATATGTGGTTTGCTCCTTTCTTCAATTTTGGACCAAGATGGGGGTATGACGGTGGCATGATAGTGATAGAGAAGGTCGTCTAGGTTCATGAAGGATGGCAACAGATATTCGGTTTTTTAACAAAAGTATGATATTACCTTAAAAAACCAACAAGTTCAGAACAATCCCCAATCAAAAACAACATTTATGAATACTTTTGAATAAAAATGTAAAAGTATACGTGTGTTTTAAAAAAGTGGGTACTAAAATGTGTGCATTTTAACGGAGAACAATGGGCAAGTGCTCTCGAGAAAAGAGACTAAGAGAAAAATAATAGTAATGCTAATGCATCATTAGTCCCACATCAAAAACGAGATAAAAGTTGACGGAAGATTTTATTTGTACCCATAATATTGATAATTATCTCACAAAATTAGTAAAGATTCTTCTTATACTTTTATCCTATGATAAAATTACCTTAAAACCTATTAAAAATGCTTATATTGCCATGTACATATATATAGAAATAAATTTTAAAAAAAAATTAAAAAAATACACCACGTTACCTATAAATGGAATATTATTTTATAAAGAAAAAATTCCCAACAAATTTAATTAACATTAATTTCATCTATGTACCCTAAATTGGTCTTCATCAACTAAGAAATCTTTTATGTCTACATGAAAATTTTCAATAAGAGATTCAAGTAAAATAAAAATAAAAGAAAACATGTTTCTTGAAGAGCTAAAAACTATTAAAATATGTATTTTTAAACTTTTTATTCATTATATTTTTATCGTCTCTTCTTTTTTTTTTTTTTTTTCAGATATACTTTATGTTTCCTTTTGGAGAAGGAAAATATTTTTTCTTATTTAAATTTGTTAATTTATTTTTATTAAAGTAGATTAAAATTAAAATAAAAGTAGGTGTATGAGATGGTTAAATATAATATTATATAAAAAATCTATAAAAATATATATATTTATTATATTTATTTTAGAAAACATTTATTAGATAAGAATATATCAATATTATAGATGTAAACAAAATCACTAAGGTTTCGTTTGGTGTTATAGTTTGAGTTGAAATTTTTAAGTTTGAATTGGTTGATTTTTTAAAAACTAGTTATAATTTTTGTTAATTTTTCAGAAAAAGACAAAAACTGAGATGAAAAATTTAAATTTAAAATGATTTATCAAACGGAGGCTAAAGCTAAATAACCTTCTATTAACAGTTGTAATTGTCGAGCTTGGAAGCGGGGGCTTGTGTAAGTGTAAATAAAGGCTAAGCCATTACTACATCGTACCCTATTGACTTTTTTATCTTTCAATTTTAAAAATAAACCTATGTGTTGATTAATTTTTGTTCAATGCACACTGTTGTCTTTTTTTCAATTTGCAAAATATTTTCACGTCGATTTAATTTAATTTATCATGTCCATGCCTATGCATAATTTCAAAAAAAAAAAAATCATAATTTCAAACACCAGTCAGAAATTCCTTGCCAAAAATTGTTCAAGTGCTTTGTTGGCTAAGATAGTCATGGATTCCTTATTCGTGAGTTTGTATATGTCTCTTACCTTATGTATATAATAAAAGATAGCATTTTTATATTTACATTTATGAATTTGATTGATCTTTTATTATTATCAATGAGAGTGATAGGAACACCAATTCTAATATGAATTTTTTGAATATCATTTTACATGTTATATTTTCGTTAATATATATAATTAATTAATGTGACAATGCCTTAAATACTTACTGATAAAAGAGCAATAATACTCAGAAATTAGGATTAGAGTTGATATCCTAACATTTTTCTAATTTTTATAGTTTGGTATATTTTTTATAATGTACTTTATTGTAACACATAAATCAAATTTAAAGAACTAACTTATAATACTTATAAATATAATTTTTCATTCATTGAAATAATAATTTTATACTTACCCTAAACAAATATTAACTTTTTTATTTATTTTTTGTTAGTTGCCTATTTGTTTATCTAGAATGTGGTAAGATCATTGTTTTTGAACACTTTTTTAAAAGTTTTTAACAACGTTTACTCTTATTAAATTTAAAAAACACATTTAAAACAAAGAAATAAACGGACTATTAAGTATTTTTGTCAAATTTCATGGTTATAGATTTATGCTATATTTCGTAAGATCGATGGAAAATAGAAAAGAAGGAAAAAAACAAAAAAACAAAATACTTAGGTGAGGAAAGATAAGAAAAAATGTAAAGAAAAGGCCAAATATCATGTAATTTACAATAATATCATCATATAAACCAGAAGACATCAGCAATGCATATAGTTTATTAGTTGAATAGGGCCGTATGTTAAACAATAAAGTTTTTAAAGAATTTATATATCATCAATCAAATTTATATTTGGTGAATAACGTATAATTTTTAGAAGTAAAAGTTAAAAAATATTATAAGTTTAATGAAACGACTCAATCATAGATGATTCTATTTCTAAATATATTGAAAGATTAAAGTAAAAATAATTATTTTATAATTTTTTTTAATCAAACTTTTTCCTCACATTTTCTTTCCAAAGTGGAGAGATGTTCTATGAATTTTTTATTTCATTCTTTCCCATTTTTCACTCTATCGATCACCTAATATTCCTTTTTCCTTTCTTGAAATCCCTCCAACTTCTTTTCTCTCCGTTTTTTACTCTTGTTTTTTCCCTAAAAAAAAAAAAAAAAAAAACCCCCCCATAAAATTTTCAACCGACAAAAGTACCCCTGTTCAGTAAAGCCATTTGGGCGCACTCACGAGGGTAAGACCGTAACTAAAGTACGGTGTTGACTGACTAAACAGACCGGACCCTTTGTTTCTCAAACTCGAACCAATCTGTGCCCTTCCGTGTTCTCGGTCACTTCACACTCCATCATTATACTGTTAAATTTTATTTTAATATTTAAATTTAACTCTAATTAAATTTATTTTTTATCTTAATTTTTAATTTTTAAAAAATTTAATAAAATTTATAATTAATTTTTAAAAAATCAATAAATTATAACTTAAAAATTTTATGGTTAACCGAAATTAAACACAAACTTAAATATAAAATGGAAAAATGAACTCTCTGTTGAACAAGTTAAAAGGTACATTTTCATCACATTATATGAATGAAAAATAATAAAATTATTGTATTTTTTTTATTTAGTAGGATCAGCCTCGTCTCGTAAGACACCAGAAGTGTCCTGACTTTACTCCTTTCCTTTCCTCGTTTCTCTGCAAACGAGCAACGTCATATCAGCTAGACTCTTTCGTTTCTAGAAGAATCCCATTTTCCCCAAACTCACAATCATGACCAACGTACTCCCGCCGGAGATACTCGTCAACATACTCTGCCGACTAACCGTGAAAGATCTCCTCCGTTGCAGGTCAGTCTCCCGGTCATGGTGCTTTCTAATCGACGGTCCTGATTTCATCAAGCACCATCTCAACCACTCCATCTCCACCAGCCGCAACCTCGGCCTGGTCCTCAACGCCCGCGACCGCGACCTCTACTGGCTCGACCTCGACACTCTGCTATCGCCGGTACGGCTCAGCCAGCTCCCGATAGTCAACGACGACGACGGAGACGGAATCGAGATTCTGGGTTGCTGCCACGGCGTGCTTGCTCTCGGGAATTCGTACGGCTTCATGGCTCTCTGGAACCCTTCCACTCGCAAGTACCGAAACTTGAGTTATTCCGATGTTATTGAGTTTCCATCTCGCGGTGTGGTCGATTTCGGCGCGACAGGATTTGGGTACGATTCTGTTAACGATGACTATAAGTTAGTTAGAGTAGTTCTTTTCATAGACATGGATCTTGACTGTTTTCCGACCGAGGTAAAAGTGTATAGCGTAAAGGCCAATGCTTGGAAGACAGTTAGTGACTTCCCTTGCTATTATGGTTACCAGCGTGTCAAGGGCGTTCTAGTTAACGGTGCTTTGCATTGGCTGGTTAGTAAGAAACCCGAATGTGACTCGTTGTTCCTGATCGTTGCGTTTGATCTCGTGAACGAGCAGTGCCGGGAGGTTCCGGTGCCTAGTTATGATGACAGATATTTCTACGTGAAGATTGGGGAGTTAGGAGGGTGTCTTAGTATGGTGAAGAATTACAATCCGGATAACAGCTCGGTCCGTGTTGAAATTTGGGTCATGAAGGAGTATGGGATTAGGGAGTCTTGGACTATGCTGTTTTCTCTCATGCCCTCGCATATGAGTGGCTCCTTCAGTTACGCGGAAAACGTGGCGTATTTTGAGAGTTGTGATCGGGTTCTGTTGGATTTGGGTGGTGAGACGTTTGTTCTGTATGATCTGAAAACGAAGATGGTTGAGAATTTGAGGATCTTCGGTGTTCCGAAATTCTTCGAAGCTCGGCTTTGTGTGGGAAGCCTAGTTGGATTCCATGGTGGTGATGCGGACAACAAGACTACTAGGAAGCAGGAGGAGGATGGGAACAATAGAAAGAGGCAGAAGCATCAAAAGCGTGGGAAGAAGAGGTAACATTTAGCTCTTTTTTCTATGGCAGAAATTAACCTCTTATTTATTTATTTATTTATTATTATTATTATTTTTCAATTGCTCTGCAAGATGAGCTTTTTGTCTGTTCCATGGTACCTTCTTTGATTTGGAGTAGGGATGACTTCCTCTCGGAGGGGTTTAAACTGGTGTTATGAATGGAACATGCAGAGTGAACACAGAGGTACATAAAATGTTTCAAATTTAATTTGTGATTCAACTTGTGCCAAATACTTTACTTAACTACTCTGTATTACTTCCTTGTTTCCTTCAGGTAAGGTTTGATACCGCAGAATGCTGGGGTTTTGAATGATGATCTTTTGGTTTTCTTATGGCATCTAGATAGAAAAGAACGAACGTTGATTATATGAAGCTCCTAAAATGTCTTTGAAGTTTGCTACTTGTTATATTTAAGAGGTGTAACTATCTTTTGGAATTTATCTTCATATAACAAGGCCATTTTGCTTCTATGTTCTTTTGGAATGGTAAGTATACATTAAATGATCATGTCCAAAAATACTTGAAGGGGCCTAAGACATGGTGAATTTAGTCAAGTACTTGTGAATCTTGAGATTGTATTTTGGCTGTGGTTTTGTTGGAGATTAGTGAATGTTAATATAGTCATTCAATTGGTGAATTTTGATTGTGTATTGCCTGAGACAAAGCTGCTTCTACTAGTGATACTGTGAGTTCACCCCCATAATTGACTTCTCTCTGCTGTAAATATTGTCATCTATTAGTTTTATTTACTTTAATTCCAAATTGAGTAGAAAGAATCAGAAGCATGAATCAGGTGTGAAGCAGAGATAACGCATACTTTCGTAACAGATATTCAGATTGTTTTTCAAACGAATCGTTTTTTTTTTTTTTTTGTTTTTGTTTTTGTTTTCCTCGTCTAGAAAGAGAGGCATGAAAATAACGCGCCATTAGCCCCGTGTCGGAAACTTATATGTCAATCCTTGGCCTCTGCAGCCCTTAGCATTAAGGAAGACTAAGCATGTATTTGGTATTAAGGTTTGGATTGTAGAATTTGAGTTTGAATTAAATTGTGTGTTTGATGATGTGTTTGAATTATTTGAGTTAAAAAATATAAAAATTTGAAATGTTTTCGGGAAAAAAAATTTAATATGAAGTTTGTTTTATTTGTCTTGAAATTTTATGTAATTTTAAAAAATTATCTTATTTGGATTTATATATTAAAAGTGATAGACTCTTAAAGTTTAAGTTGTAAAATTATGTAAATAGTAAAATTTAAATTAATTTTTTCAGAAAAAAGATAAAAATTCAGTTGTCATTTATGATTTAAACAAACTTAGTACCAACATCCCTTAAAAGTTAGAATAATATCAAGAGCAAATAAATTACCAAATTTAGGATTGGAAATTAAATAATAGGTATTAAACTTACCTTTACCTTTAATGTTTCTTCCCCCCCTCGCCGCCGCCCACCCCCCCCCCCCCCCCCCCCCCCCCCCTATTTTGGACAATTGTTCGATTTAGATCAAGTATGAGCGGAATGAAATTTTTTTTTTTTTTTGTTTTCGTTTTTTTTTTTTTTTTTTTTGTTGTATTGTATGATTTTCAATTTCTTAAAAATGTGTCTCATTACGGTCAAAACGGATTTGTTTACTTGAAATTAAAACTTCCCAAAAATTGCATGAATTTGTGCAGACAGTGCACTGTAAGTGTGTCATGTAGACATCACGTACGATTTTCTGCGTTTAAAATTTAAATCACAAAAACAAATATTGTCTTTTAAACTATTTTTAAAATAATTACCTATTAAGCTATTTGAATCATATATGTTCTATTCACCTTTTAAATTTAAAAGAATAATGAATCAAAATGATCCCTAAAATTTTTAAAAAATGATAATTTGATCACTAATTTTTGTTTTTAATTTTGATTCAAAAAATCATAAATTCTTTAAATATTGATAGTTTACGGACCAAATAAAAAGGATCATTTTGACAAAATCATATTATTTATTTTTTTAATATTAATTAAAAAAAGAGCAAATCTGAGGTTTAAAAGAAGAAGAAGAAGAAGAAGAAAAAGCTAAGAGCTCCGTGGTGGATCTGACCTATTGATTTTTACTCTTTGAGGTCAGGTTGTTGGTTTTTGGTTTTCTTTTTTCTTTTTTTATTATGGAATTTTGCTAGAGGATCATTAATATGGTTCATGGTTCAAGATCTTGGTTTTCTGCTTTCAATGATGCTATTATTTTATTTTCCTGATGTTACTCCCATGTTTGTAATTGGTTTAATTTGTTTGCTTGTGAGCTCTATCTATTATCTGGGGATTTGATTCTTACCTTGACTCGGAATATCCTTATCATAGTTCATGAACCTGCTTAGCCAAAAAAAAAAAAAAAAAAAAAAATGAAATCATCAACCAGACACAACTCACCAGAGCCTTACCATACAAATAACAATGTGGATATGCACGGAAGACAAACAAAAAATTATAGTAAATTCACACGTGGCTGCACAGCAAAGCCACAGTGCACCTAGATTTTACGAGCAGAACCTACATATAGATATCATGATTTTATTTGGAGTATAAAATCCATACCAGATTATATTGATAATTCTTTTCTTAATTAACACGTCTTCTTCGACACACACACACACAAGACACTCATACAAGTTCTGGCAAAATACTTTTGTTCACTGTTCGGCTCATCAGCCACTAAAGTAGATGATCAGCAGGCCTACTCTAGTCTAGTCTAGTGAGCCTTAAGTGAAATGACCATAATAACCCTCTTTAGATTTCCCAGAAATTCCAAGAAAACGATAAATTGAAAGTCTGTTGGCGGTTACTGTGCAGACCAGCTGTTTCTAAGCACAACTCCAAAGGTCATGCAAAACAGAACCCTTTCACTTCCCCAAACAACAACAATGGCGAACACCCAACAGTTTCCTCGAGAGATAATCGTCGACATTCTCATCAGACTAGGCGTCAAAGATCTCCTGCGCTACAGGTGCGTCTCCAAGCCGTGGTGCTCTCTGATTGACGGCCCTGATTTCATCAAGCTTCACCTCCACCACTCCCTCAAAACCAGCTCCAACGCCGGCCTTATTCTCCGCTGCGGCCGCGACCTCTGCTGGGTCGACCTCGACGGCGCACTCGACTCGGCCTCTCGACTCAGTGTCCCAATCCACCACGGCGGCAATGTCCCGATCCTCGGCTGCTGCGACGGCTTGCTCGTTGTGGCCAATTCCCACGGAGACGTGGCTCTCTGGAACCCGTCGACCAGAAAGGACGCTCATATCTCTCTTCCCGACGTTGACAAGACCTCAATTTCACTTGGCGTGTTTGAGAGCGAGATAGTCGGGTTCGGGCACGACCCGGTCACCGACGACTACAAGGTTTTGAGGAGAAAGCTTGTGGCAGATGAGAATCACCGTCTCCGCTGTGATCCGATGCTTTTCAGTGTAAAGAACAAGACTTGGAAGAGGGTCTCTGGTTTACCGTACTACTACGGATCATACAGAGATGACCACGCTCTTGTTCATAACTCTCTGCATTGGATTTTTAACAGAAACTACGAATCTGGTCAGTATGTTCCCCAAGTGATCGGGGCATTTGATCTCGTGAAGGAGAAATACAGCGAGGTGTCGTTTTTACCTAATTTCGATGAACAAGATCAGCCTTTTCTGGTGAAGCTGGTGGAGTTCGGAGGTTGTCTGTGCTTGGTGTGTAGTTACAGTTCGGAAGTTTCTTTTAGATTCTCGATGAAGTTGTATCGAAGTGATATTTGGGTGATGAAGGAGTATGGAGTTGAGGAGTCTTGGACGAAGTTGTTCAGCGTGGAGCCCACAAGGGAGACTGGCGCATTTGGACACGTGGAGCCTGTGGCGTATTTGAAGGGTAGTGGTGGTGGTGGTCGTCAGGTTCTGTTGAATATGGATTGCCAGAGGCTTATTGTGTATGATTTGGAAAGTAAGAGGGGTAGGGTTTTGAGGATTTCGGGTGCTCCGGTGCATTTTCGAACTCGCGTTTGTGTTGAAAGCCTTGTTGGAGTTGGTACTGCTGCTGGTGGTGGTGGTGGTGGAGAAGCAGTACTAGTACTGTTGGCGATGAGAAGCAGGAAAGTTTGGAGAATAAGAACGACGGCAAGAAGGAGAAACGGCAACCACCAAGTGGGAAGAAGAGGTGATATATGTGTATGATATATATATATATATGTAATTTACTTTTTGTTTAGTAATTTTTATCACTGATAATGTTCAAAATTCAGTGGCCGATTTAGTAATTGCTTGAGAGCTTTTGTGATCTGATCACTATTATGATGTGTTGTGTTACTGGGCTTATATTCTTCGTTTGATCAGGGATGATTTCCTGTCCACGGGATTTAAGCTGGTGTTGTAAACAGGGAAGGCAGAGGTATGTTGTTTCTTGTTTTAGATTTTTCCTTTTCCCCAGTTTCATAAGCATGAATGTTAAATATATATATATTTTTAATATTTGTTAAAAAAAAAATATGCAAACATGGGAGAAACCTCGATTACACTTTTGGTCGTATTCTTTTTACTGGTTATTGCAATGCCAATATCATGTGCTTTGTCTAATATAATCCTTATGCTTTTTCAAAAGATGAGGAAAAGATGGAAAGGAAAAGATGTATATTTGATTAATCTTATAAGCCATGTTGAAATTGCTATATCATTTTAACGCATTGTTCATGTTCCAGAGGGCCATGAAGGCTATGTTCATTTTATATTTCGAGTTAATCGATTTGTTTCTTTGTGGCACATACATCGTGGAAGCAATTGTTATGCATGTTTCTTTTGGTGGCTTTCTTTTCAGGGAAGCAATTGTTAATGTTCTGGTCTTGTCTAAGATCTCGAATTTCCTTCTCTTGTCTGATGTTTCCATGGTACATTAGAGTTGCTATTAATTTTTTTTACAACCCTATCATATGTGAGGATTGTTTGTTCATGATCTTCTACTTGATTTCTTCATGATATTCTTCATGTTTCTTGTTTTCGTAAATTGTTGTGTAGATTTGGGAAGAACTATTTCTGTACAGTTATTAATACTTGCGTAGACTTTTGTTTGTTTTCCTGTTATTATCCAAGGCTTATCTTTTATACTTTATGCTTGAGTAGTGAGTTCCTATGGGTTTAGAATGAATTCAAATACTCAAAAGGACCTTTGTAACATGTGGGGATCAATTAAAGTTTACATGTTTTCGAATCTCATCACATACTGAACGTAATCTGTCACTCTGATCCTTATTTGGTTTAACCTCAACGTTCTCATGAATGATATAAATATTGAGTCGGTGATTGCTCAGTGGGGCTTTGCATGAGAGAAGAGAATCAGCTTATACCTTTTGATACAACGATTATTTCATCCTATTTTTCGACAAAATAGTTCTAGCTCTTTGAGCAAAATAAATAAAATATTGCTATTTGCTAATTCCAAAATATAGCTAGCTAGTTCGTTGTTTAGGCATGTTAGAGTACAACAACATTATCAAATACCCTCCTTATCCATTTTAGTGCTTTTGTTCTTTCAGGCTGATGATAGGTGGTGCTGAAGTATGAATATGATGTCCGTTGTAAAATCATATGTATGGAGCTTAGCTGAATTTGGTAGTACATGTGTTTTGGGGACATATTTTGAAGGGGCTTGTGTTAAGTTTTAAGGAAACAAAAGGCTTTTTAAAATGGGATCTCTCCTGTACTCGATATAAATTGCCTTTTGTTTTTCTTGACTTTGTTTGTATAATCATGTTACCTTTTTTTGCTGGAAATGTAATCATGTTACTCTCTGATTTCTTTTCCCCCTCTGACGGAAGTTACTTTGTGACTTCGGTTTACTAGATGATTATTATGCCCCGTACTGATTGATGTTCATGTCAATTTTTTCACTGTTTTTGTGTGTCTTATTGGCTCAATGCGTCAAATGTAGTGACATATTGAAAAACAGAATCCATGAAATGGACATATTTTTTCCACGTCTTTGCATGGGAAACGAAATTGCCTTCTCTCGCTTGCTGAATTCGGTCCACAAATGTTGTTCTCTCTCTGTCATTTAAAAAAAAAATCACTTTTTTTTTCTAGTGTAATAATGTTATTTTAGTTTAGACAAACCATATTGTTTTCCCAATAACGTTTGCTGTCTTTTTGAGGAAACAACACGCCGTTTATTTGTTGGAGTGTGTTGCCTTTTAAATCGAACTTCTAATGCAGTGCGGAAGTGTGAATGATAAATAATAATAATAATAATAATAAATGGATAAAATGATAAATCTTCTTAAGGTGATAGAAGTCGGTCAATTCCTCTTAATACCGTAAAATAGGCATTTGATTCGCTCACGAAAATCAGAAGAACAAACGGCAATTGTGCCGTATAACATATTTAAGGTTGAAACAAACAACATATTTTTAAATTATGATAAACAAATTACAACCTCACTATTACAACGGCGGCGGCTCCCTGACAATATTTCTCATATATTGAACGTCACAGGAAGTCGCGAAGAAGAACACCTTGGCCGCCGTCTGCACTTCCAATTCGCCTCCATCACCGCCGCTTCTAGCTGAGTCGTCGTCGGAGAAGGTCGCGACGGACCGTTTTCCTTGCGAGCTCACGACCTTCGGCGACTCGCCGGATAAGGAACTCTGATGACGACGGACGCCGAAGGTCGACCGGCCGGAGAAGTGCGACGAATTTGGTGGAGATGACGCGATCCGCAACGGGAGCTTGGTCGGTCGTCGGAGCTATTGACGACGGCTGGTGACATGCTGAAAGTGAGAGGAAAAGAGCGAGGAAAGAGGAGAGAGAGAGATGATGTGTTGTTTAATTTATGTTAAATTTGGTAATATAGAATATAATCAATGTAGAATTGTTAAAATTATGCTATTTAATAACATTATTTATAATTATGTTATTTATTAGCATTGACCTAATTCGTTATGCTATTTTGTTAATTCTCCTAAAAATAAATATCAAAAGTTTATTATCTTAGAAAACATATTTCATAATCACTTCATATTTCCGAGTTTCAAAAACTTTTTTTTTTTTGGGACATAATTTGGACTCTCTGTATTCTTACTATCTATGAGCTAAATCCAGCAAGAGGTGTTATCTCGGTCTTGGATAAGCCCGACGTTGTCACGAGTGATATAATGTTGTGGTGGGATTTGCACCAGTACTTTGCATGTACTTTCTCTAGCCCCAAAAAAAAAAAAACAAAACAAAAAACTAATTGTACTTCAATTACATGATTTGTTTTTGTCCTATTCTTTTACAAAAGAGTTGCACTTCACTCGTAGCAAATATTGAAAGGACAATTGTATGTTTCCAAGCAAAGAATTGTTGGAGTTTCTATTTCTAGCTTACAAGCCAAGGAGCAAACGATGTACGGGTTTTTTATCTTCAGTTGCACTTCCAAACACAGTAATTGTCAGTGACATGATAATTAAGAAGATTCTATCTTTGTTGCTCCAGTATTGTACCTTCGTTCTCTCAGTATATACCCTTTATCTTGTCATTAATTTTGTTGCTAATTTCCCGTGGATTACCTAGTTCATCGGTCTGATATGTTAATTGCCTTGGTTTCTTTCAGGCTGGTAATAGGGACGACCTTTTTGCCGGCGTTGAGCTGTAGTAGTAGTCTGAAAATGGAGAAGAATTAGGTCAGATGCGTGTTATGAAATCTAATATTTCGAGATTAGCTAAAGTTTGCAACACATGCTTTTGTTGGGACTTGTATTGAAAAGGCGTGTTGATTGCCCATGTAGAAACTCATGAAATAAATATGTTTTGCCTTATGCCATACAGGTTTCTCAGGACTTATTTATAGGAACATGTCACCTTAACCATGTTGCTTATGAAGTTAAGGGTCATGTATAGAACATTATGGAAGTAATAGAAAATTGCCCTGCATTGGAATTAGCATTTAGCATCCAACTCACCATTTTCCTCGTGCCCACCATGGACAAATTTGCTGGTTTCAAACAGGGTTTTGTTTTTTCTTTTTTCTGTATATATTTTTTAATCAGTTTGGAGCCATAGGTTTAAGGTACGATTTTGATGCCCCGTATAGGAATGTTCAAGTCTTATTCTCCCCCATTTCTGTGTCTTATATTGGCTAGGATGCGTCACTGGATGATGTCTCCTGCAGAGGATATTGGAAAACAGAAGGCATGAAGTATAGTGCTTCTAGTAGTTTTTATAACGTTTGTCGTTTTAGTCATCAGATCGTTTTTCTAATTGCGATTGCTGTCGTTAAAGAAGGAAGAGCTTGTTGTTGCGTATGTCGGGGTTTGCTGACATGTATTTCTAAAACGACACGCCGTTAATTCCTTTGGAGTGCATCGCCATTTAAATTGAACCTCTCATTTTTCACGTTTGAGAGATTCCAGTCGTTTGCTTCAAGCTTTCTGTTTATGATTTGTTGCTGTCGTTTATGTTAAGGACGACAAGTAGTTGAAATCCAGGTTTTGTCCTAACTCCCAAGTCCCAAGTCTTTTTTTTTTTTCAATCGATGTTTGGAAATCCCTTATTTTTATATTTACTGGTGTGGACACGTGCTTAACATGTGTGGTTTTATAATATGATAATTAATAGTATAATTTGTAGATTTTTTTTTGAGAGATATGAAGTACAATTTATAGATTGATGATGGTAATATTTTAAATATTTAGGTGTGAGTAGGAAAAAAGATTGAATATATAACATAAGAATAATGAAAAAATGTACATAAGATAAGAATAATGAAATTCAAGTAAATTCATGGTCGAGAATATTATTACATTGGGATAATTAATAAAATGTTTTCATAAGGCTCATTATGATAAAATAATAAACTGAAGGATTATAAAATAAATATTTTTGTAGGAACATATTTATAAAATATATATATATATATAATTTTGAAAGGGAGAAATTAAAATAAAACTGTTTTCCGGTACTTTTTTTTTTCCCCTCTTTGAAAGTGATTCCAATACGTGTTTAAAAATATGATTTTTGGGAAAATGGGAAAAAATGAAAAAGAAAGAAAATTAGAAAAAAAAAAAAAAAAAAAAGGAAAACTGAGAAAGTGAGAAAGGCTAAAAATAAAAAATAAAAAAATACAAGTTAAATAATATATTGGAAAATTAAAAGAAAACCGTTTATACAGAAAAATATCAAAAAATAATTTTGATGGAGAATTAGGATAAGAATATGATATTAGGGGGAAGGTAAAATTGAAAAAGTAAGAAAATAGAGAGATAGAGAGAGAAAAAAAAAATAAGGGAAAGTGGAAAAGAGTGAAATGGAAAAAGATTAAAAACAAAAAAAAAACAAAAAACAAAAACAACAACAAAGCACAAGTTAGAAAGAAAAAAAGATTTGAAAATTATGTTTAAAGAAAAGAGAAAAGCAAAATAAAAAGTAAGGATCCGTTTGAGATGCTAGTTCCAGATAGTATTTTATCATTTGAATTCCAAAATCTCAATTTTATATCAAATTTTCCATCTCTTTTATTTAAAAAAAAAACTCAAATTTTAAAGTCCATAACTAATTCATTTCAAATCAAAATGCGATGATTTTTTTATATCAAAATACTCGTATTGACGAGATAAATAAGACAAGATCTATTTTGTATATTTTTTTCTGAATATATTTTCAATTTTTATACTATTTTCTACATCACATAACTTTTTTAAAAGTTTTCTCCCTAAATATATATTTTCAACTCAACCTTCAAAACATCATCTCCAGATGTTCCCGCAAACGGACCCTAAATAAATAAAAAGGAAAAAAAGAAAAGAAAAGGGGAGTTAAAAAAGAAGAGAGAGAGAGAGCATAACACAAATAGTTGAGATTCATTATCTTATTTTTCTGTTTTAATGGATATTTCTCAATTATATTTTTGATAATTAATCAATTTATTTAAAAATTTCAAGTATTTAATACTTTTTCTATTGTGAAATTCTTAAATTTAGATAATAAGATATAATAATATTAGAGAGACAATCAATTATACTAGAAATTTGGAAGAACAGAAAGACATGGGGAAAGAGTAGAAAGGGGAAAGAAAAAAATACAAAAGAAAAAAAGAAAAGAAAAGAAAGAAAAGAGATGCAAAAGGGCTATCAGTAGGATTAGACCACTCAACTAATTTGGAGGGACGAAAAAAATTTTCCCTCCCCCCGAATCTCTTATGTATTGTTAAGATAGATAAATACAGAGATGATCCCAGTCAAGTTATTTTATTTCATTTCATTTGTTAATAATATCTCCCCTTCAAGTGGCACAAATAGGAGTAAATATTTCGACTTTCAAGAACATAATCTTCATCGAATATTTTGACTTCCGAGAGCATTACTCTTACTCGCAAGCTATGTTCATTATTTCGGAGTCTCTTTGTATTCTTCGTTCTTGTAGAGACGTTACAGGGACAATAATTGCATTCCTTTTTGGAGACTTCAAACGTCAGTACTCAATAAGTAAACAAACTGAAATTCCAATTATTTTTCCTTCATTTCCTAAAACTAACGCCATATTTTTCTAACGTCGGGATTAATGATCCTTCCACTGCCGGAGTACGAAATGTGTCATGACTACGAGTTCGTTGACATTTCTTTGGGAGTTCTTGGAGGGTCGCTTTGTTTAGTTTGTAACTATATTAATGATCCTTGGCTTATGGCCTTGTCCTTCCGTGTTGATGTATGGGTTATGAGACAATATGGGGTTAAGGAATCTTGGAATATGATGTTTAGCATAGAGCCAACAAGAGCAATTGGAGTTACTTTCAATTTTGTGATTGTTGTTGGGTATTTCAAGAGTTATGATCAAGTAATTTTGCATTTAGACAACTCGGGATTCATGTTGTATGATCTGCAAAAGAAAAAGGCTAAGAAGCCGAGCAATTTCCGTCTTCCCTTCGCCTTCGGAACACAATCATGTGTCGGAAGCCTCGTTGGCCTTAATGGTGGTTGGAGCAAAGGACTGGAAGCAGGGAACAAGAAACACAACGTTAATGGGAAGCCGAGGTATTGTTTGATTTGTTTTCAATTCTTTGAAAATTTAAGACGCATATTCTGTTCAACTTTGAGTTTTATTGGTTTGAATAATATAATATTATGTTGTCAATATTTTCATTTTAATCGGGATGATTTCTTGTCCAAAGGCTTAAAATTACAAGTCTTATCTTCCACTAATATAGTTGCTGGTGAAGATGATTAAAGTACGTACAGCAGTCTTGTTGCATCAAAATTGTACATCCTTTTTGTTTTTTTTTTTTAATTAGTTTTTATTTTTTCAGGCTGCTATTGAAGGACCTCTAAACTATTATTTAGCTGAAGCAGTAATCTGAAAATGGAGAAGAATTAATTAGGTGGAGTATATCTTTTAAAATCAAAATATGTCGAACTTGGTTAAATTTGGCAATGTATGTAGTTTGGAACTTGTATTGAAGAGCTATTTGCAACTATTGGCATACAAAACAGAAGATATGAAGTGTAATGCTTGTAGTCGTTTTCATTGTTTTAGTCATCATATCGTTTTCTTCTCATTATTTTTGATGTCGTCTAAAGGAAATAGCAATTTGTTAGTTGTTATATGTCTTACGTCAACTGTCACCCTCATATATTGCTAGAACGACATGTAAGTTTATTCCTTAGGGAGTGCATTGCCTTCTGAAAACAACTTCTCATTTTTCATGTTTGAGAGATTTTAGTCGTTTGCTTTAAAGATGCAGGTTTTTTTTTTTTTTTTTTTTTTTTTTTTTTTTTTTTTTTTTTTAAGCATGCTAGCTTGTTGATTGTGTTATTTGTTTGCTATCGATTATGTCAAAAGCGACGAGTGGTTGAAATTCAGGCTTTGAGCCTTCATTTTAACTCACGTGTTAAAAAATTCATCAGAGCATCTCCAACCTAAAATATCAAAATGGTGTTTCATATCAAACAGTAAATACATATCCAATCCATTACACTATTTCTAACACCTAAAAAAATATTTCATATATATTTCTTTTTAGCTCTCTTTTTATATTCTTGTTTACTAAAAAAAAAAAAAAAAAAAAGCACCAAATTTGGCGTTGAGTGAACCGTGGAAACGTTGTTCAGCCCCAACCATTCACACCAAAATGGCGTGAAAAATGGTGATCGGTTGAAGTTCATCTACCACCAGGGTTCTCATTTTTCAACACCATTTTAGCATGGGTTTGAGAAGCTCGTAGCACGGTCAAAATTGAACCTTCATTCTATAAGAGATGATATTTTTATCATATTATTATTGAATATATGAAATTCACAAAATTGTTCATTCGTTTGATGTGTTTATTATTGATTACATTTTTCAATAAAAATTGTAGTATTTAAGCTTGGTTTGACATACCGATTTGAAATGAAAACTTTATGTAATTTTTAAAAATTAGTTGTAATTTTTTATTTCTTTTCAGTAAAAGATAAAAAATAAAATGGAAGTTTTATATCCAAATGATTTAAGAGCCAAAACAACCACTTAGAATAAATAGACATTATTTAGACACTTGCATATATATATATATATATATATATATTTTAACAAATAACTAGTTGAGGTAGAGCTCTTTTTTATTTTATTTTTTAACCAGCATGACATGCGGTTCCAAAATTAACTTCGTAATATTTTTTCTTTATTTGTTTACTAAAAAGTTGTATGAGCAGAAAATGTCTAAATATTTACTATAAATTCAAATTTTAAAAATCTAAAATTTTGTTATTTTAAGTCAAAATAAGATGATTTTTCTTTTTGAACTCAACAGTTAGATGAAATTTCAAGAATAACTAAACAATATCCTTATTGATATTTTTTTCAAATATATTTTAATTTTTAAATTTTTTTTATTTTAAATAGTTTATTTTTATCAAAAATATATTTATAAAACTTAATTCCTCTCGAATTTTTAAAAAACCGTTTCCAAACGTTTAGAAACGGGCCCATAAGTAAGGTGTGTGCAAACAAAGATATTTAAACAAAAATTATGCCCACTCTGTCCGGTCATAAATAACCGGTAGACATAAGGACGAAATATTTACCCAAAAAAAAAAAACTACGGATAAAATGTCCATAATAGCCCTTTTCCCTGGAAGGGCAATGGTGGAAATAACTGAACCCATTGTCCAAAAGCACTCCACAGTCATTACGAAGACTGTCATCTTTCACTTCCCCAACCTGATACACTATCACCAATCACCACAAGAAACAACAATGGCGAAATCCCTTCCTTGTGAGGTAATCGTCGACATACTTTGCCGGCTAGCGGTGAAAGATCTCCTGCGCTTCTTGCTTGCGCTCTTGAACTCACGCAACGACGTCGTAATCTTGAACCCCTCCACCCGAAGTTACCGGAAGCTACCGAGTTGTTACGTCGTCTCTCTGTTCTTCATGCAACATCTAATTTTCTACGGATTTGGGTACGACTCCGTTAATGATTGATTATAAGGTGGTGATGTTGATCTATACTCGAAACAGCATTCACCATGAAGCTTGTCGTCGTCCGTGTTGATGTCTGGTTAATGAGAGAATATGGAGTTAAGCAGTCATGGATTAAGCTGTTTTCTGTTGAGCCCTCGCAAGCGATTGGCACTTATAATTTTGTGACTCCTGAGGCGTATTTCAGGAGTAGTGATCAAGTTCTTTTGCATCAAGACGGTCGGAGATTCATATCTTTTGATCTGCGGAAGGGAAGAGCTAAGAAGGTACGAGTGTCCGGTCTTCTCGAACGCTTCACAACTCAGTCATGTGTGGGAAGTCTTGTTGAACTCGGTGATGGTTGGGACGAGGCAGCGAAAAGAAGGAAGCAAGAGAAGGATGAGAAGCAGCAGGGGAACAAGAAGCAGGACCGTGATAGGAAGCAAAGGTTATGTGAACTGGTTTTCTTCTTTGTAAGTTTCTTATAAGTAATCTACGGATCAAATGATTTCTACTGTTTTTTTGCTTCCGTTTTAGGAGGGATGATTTCCTGTCCAAAGGATTTAAACTGGTGTTATAGGCAAGGCAAGTAGTCGAGAATAGATTGCGCACAGTAAGTCAAAGGTATGTGTAAATTTTCAGTTTCATGCACGCTTATGACTTAAATCTAGAGTCTTATTTTGGCCTTGCAGTAGAGGTTTTTCATTGTCACTGATATCTTGTTGCGTCAATATTGTAACTTAACCTTTTGACCAAAAAAATAAAAAATAAAAAAAGTTATGCATTTCCTTTTTTCAATTAGAGATAATCTTATTTTTATTTTATTACTTATTAACTTCTAATGATAATTCACCACATCTTTCGTCGATATATTTATCACAAAGATAAAAGCAAGTACCCTGCTGATATCTACATCTTGGTGCATTTTGTTTCTTTCAGGCTGATAACTAGGAGTAGGAGGACCTTTTCGCTGGCATTGAGCTGAAGCGCTAATCTGAAAATGGAGATATATAGGTGGAATACATCTTGAAAAATAAATGGAACTTAGCTAAATTTCGCAGTATGTGTATTCTGGAACTTGTATCGATCAAGAGCATTTTGCAACTGGACCTATAAACAAATTATAATTTGTCATGTATGTTTCTGGAAACTTTGGTCTTTGTATGATGATGTTTAATTTCAAAGTTCCAACTTACCATGTTCAAGGTACCTATGAAGTTTAGTCTTGAATAGAATGCCATGAAAGCAATATGAAGATTTATGTTTTTGGATGCTTTGGTCTTAGTTTTGTGACTGCAGAGCCCTCTGCCCCTGCACTTCAAAATTAGCACCTCAGACAGGAAAGCAAAGTGGAAAAAACTTGTCCAATTCACCATTTGTCTTTGCTTCATGAGCTTCTTTTTTTTTTTCTTCTTTTTTTTTTAATAAAAAGTTCTAAATGGAATTTTGATTGTCAATTACAATAGTTCCTATGCAAAATAAAATCATGTAGCTCTTTTCTTAATTGTTATTTCATATAGAAAATGCAGGGAGGCTCGCTAGAGAGAAAAACAAAAGTTTTCCTAAGTCGATACACATGACATTTTCATCCCCTTAGTTCCCGATCTTCTTAATTGTTTAGTAGTTTTTCAATCTATAAATTTTGTAGTCTCTTTATTCGCTTTTGTTTGGTTTCCTAGAAAAAGAAGGAAAAAAGAGGAACTTGTAATGTATTTTTTTTAGTTGTGTTTGTCCGTCGTTCTGCATTTTCTCGTTAGCCAAATGAAGTTGCAAGACTCGGTGTTTGGCACCTTTACTTTCCTTCGATACCTCAAACGCCTGAAAATAGTTGCGAACTCGACGGTGTTGCCACTGAGTCCGATTAGCAGGAGCCCTTTTTTTTTTTTTGGGTAAATTTTAACTTTTAATTAAAAAAATAGAAGTTATTTTCACATTTAAGAAAATCTACGATATAAGAACAAAATTTTAATTCTTGATAAAAAAAAATTTAATTTAAATTGTTGTTAGATTGAAAAAAAAAAAAACTCTTACCATTAGATTATAAAGTGAAAGAAAAAAGTACTTGTAACACCTACAGAATGAATAAGCTGGTAAGGATGGGTGTATTTACTAGCTTTTTCATTTTGTCGATTCAGATTTGATTCTCGTGGCATTCTCTTAAGTCTTGCTCTAGTTTCGACTGTTGAAGCATGATTTGGTGATGATTTGATAGACTTCAGATAATTAATTAAGATAAACTAATATAAAAAATATGTCTTATTATCATACTTAGGGAAGGATGCTCCTCTCTGTGAAGTTAAAAATTTGTAAATAATGAGATAAAGGAGTTCCTATCAGACTAAAAACCTAAAAACACACCAACCAGATTTTTTATATTAAAAAAAAAAAAAAAGGCAAAAAATACTTGTTCTATACACATAAATTTTGCCGTAGAGTCTAGAGTAGCTTAGCCAATTTAGATGAAATGCGTCATTAATTTCATTGATTTAACTATAGTAACCCTTTCTCCAATGCAAATTTAGACGATACGGGAGGGCAATCGCGGAATCAAGTAAGCGATGTTTACTGGCCAACGACTTTAATTTGACCACCTCAAACACCATGAAAAAGGTAAAGCAGAGAAAAAAGAAAGACCATTTTCATCTTCCCAAACTTTACCTTCCTCTCCTTTCCTTGCGTGGAAACTTTAGAGAGAATAACAATGGCGAACAACCTTCCTTGCGAGATAGTCATGAACATTCTCAGCCGAATACCCGTGAAAGATCTCCTGCGCTACAGGTGCGTCTCCAAGCCATGGTGCTTCCTCATCGACGGCCCTGATTTCATCAAGCTCCACCTCAATCACTCCAAGCAAACCAACTCCAACCTCGCCGCTGTTCTCTTCCGAGACAACAACCTCGCCTGGGTCGATCTCGACTCCTTCAGCCCCGCCGTGAAACTCGATCACCCCATCGACGATGGCAGCCGTGTCGAAGTCTTGGGTTCTTGCAACGGCCTTGTTGCTCTCTCCAACTCTCGTAAAGACATCGTTATCTGGAACCCCTCCACCCGAAGGTACAAAAAGCTTCCCATTTTTAACGTTAATGTCTCGGTTCCTACGCGAAATCTCGACTTTTACGGATTTGGGCATGACCCTGTTAATGATGACTACAAATTGGTGAAAGTAATATTTTTAGTTCGAACCCCGGGTTGTTTTGGCTCTGAGGTTAATGTTTATAGTGCAAAAGCGAATTCTTGGAAGAGAATTAACAAAAACTTACCTGATTTGATCGATATCAAGACGCAGTTTGGCATTTTTGTTAGTAAGGCTTTGCATTGGTTTGTTACCGGAAAGAACGGATCAACTATTCCAGAGCTAATCGTTTCGATCGATCTTGTGACCGAGGATTTGTGCGAGATTCCGCTGCCGGAGTACGAAAAGGCTGGGCATGTTGTGATGTTTTTGGACGTTTTGAAAGGGTCACTTTGTCTGACTTGTAACTATATTGAAGGTTTCGCCTCATCGTCCCGTGTTGATATTTGGATGATGAAGGAATACGGGGTTACAGATTCGTGGACTAAGCTCTTTACTGTGAAGCCCTCGAAAACGATTGGAACTTTTCTTTTTGCGACTCCTGTTGCGTATCTGGAGAGCGGGGATCAAGTTATTTTGAATCAACAGTGTCAAAAATTCATAACTTATGATCTGCGAAGGAAAAGGGCTAAGAATGTGAGAATTTCTGGTCTTCCTGAACGCTTCAGAGCACAGTCATGTTTTGGAAGCCTCGTTCGAGTTAATGGTGGTTGGGACCAGGAAAATGAAGGTGAGAAGGACAAGAAAAAGAAGAAGAAGAAGAAGAAGAAGAAGAATACGGACCAGGAGCAAGAGAACAAGAAGAAAGACTCGAATAAGAAGCAAAGGTAAAGTGAATTGGTTTTCTTTTTTGTAAGTTTCTTATAAGCATTTTGTTCAAAGATTTGTAAAGCGACAATGATTTCAATATTTTTGTTTCCCCTTTTTAGTAGGGATGATTTCTTGTCCAAAGGATTTAAACTGGTGTTATAGATGAGATGGAGAAAAAAGGACAAAGGTATGTGTAAATTTTTTAGTTTTACTATTTTGTCATGGTCAGGATTCATGGATTACATGTTTCATCATTTTAAGTGATTGCTGCAACATTGATATTAAGATGCGTGCTTTACATACATATATATCTATATATATATATATTTATGTATGTATGTAGTTTTGGTGCTCTCTCTCAGCTAGTTGATCTTGGGGATCTAGCAGTAGCTCAGCTGATATAGTTGTCTGACCATGGAAAGGGAAAAGAGATTTCGTCAATATGTCTCATTAACTTGCTGTGATTTTGCCATATTGCTCTGCTTTTTGGCCGTGTATGTAT
Source organism: Ficus hispida (assembly GCA_025413025.1). Lineage (NCBI taxonomy): Eukaryota > Viridiplantae > Streptophyta > Magnoliopsida > Rosales > Moraceae > Ficus > Ficus hispida. Next base: position 22,219,141 of record CM046361.1, read on the forward strand.
GTATTCCTGCTTTGGTCCAGCCTCTATAGAATTTTGATTCATGGCTAATGGCTTCATGCAATTACGAGTTTTTTTTTTTATTTTTTTTTATTTTTTTTTATTTTTAAACGAGCATATCATATGTGAGAATTGCTTCTTGATCTTCTAATTGATTTCTTTAAGCGTTTTTTTTTTTTTTAAATTAAGTGTATTTCATGTTGTGTAGGTTTCTGAAGTATTGTTCATGAAATCATTCGTTCTGTTGGGATTGATTTCTCTATACCAAAATATAGCCGGTTTTAGGGGGTTGAAGTAAGTTGGCAAACATTATAAGCGTTAAATCTATGTTGGTGTCTTTGTTTCTTTCAGGGATAGTTGAAGGACCTTTGAACAAAGCAGTAGTCTGAAAGTGGAGAAGAAATAGGCGGAATGTATCTTGTACAATTAAGTATATGGAACGTATTTGAAGTTCACAGTCTTTGTACTTTGGGACGTATATGGACGAGGCATGTTACAACTGTTGGTCATGTCACTTTTAGAAGGAACAAAAAAAGGTTTTTTAACTTGGACTCGATAAACATAATTTGACATGGCCAATGACCACTAGGTCAACTGCCATTAGGAATCTTTGGGGTGGGACTTGGGTTTAATCCCTCATTTCTTTAAATTTGTATATATAATCTGCCATGTATGTTTTTCAGGACTTTGGTCTAGTCTTTTTAGTATTTTGTTGTGTTACCTATTCCCATTCTCTCTCTCTCTCTCTCTCTCTCTCTCTCTCTCTCTCTCTCAATTACCATGTTAATGTTACTTCGGAAGTTGCAGTCCTTTAATTTGCAAACATGAATAATTTGTAAATTGTTCTGTAACTAGTTTTTTTTTTTTTTTTTTTTTTGGTGACTGGTTGTGTGAGTTCTGTCGATGCGTAACTCTCGTGGTCACTTGTCAATTTTGTGGAATCAAATTAAAAGACGAAAGGAAACGACATCAATATGGAAACGAATACGTAGAAAACGACATGATACCTGATTAATAGAAAAACAGCGAGCTTGAAACAGCTTCAAATGAGAAACGGCTACAAACCAAAAAAGTCAACATCGTGTCGTACGATTCATGAACCGGCTACACCTTACCGAAAGACCACGAAACGACAACCTCCCACGGCCCACCCACAAAACAACTTTAACAAGGAACTATCTCTTACTACCCTCCTATTCACGACAGCCCAGATAAATTAATATATTAATTAAATTATATTTTTTTAAATTAATAAAAATTATAATAATTTTAAAAATTAACTAATTTAAATTTAAAAATTTTAATTCAAACTATTTTATATACTAATTTTATTTTTTTACGAGGAAAACAATAATAAATAATAGTTATTAGGTCGTACAAAAATATCATCAGCCACCTTGCCCACCCACATTGCACATCACAACTGACAGGTTTACATCAAAATCATGGTTCAAATGGGTGAGCAGTTTGAACCCGCCATGTGAGTGGGTGGTCACGTTTTGCCCAAAAATGTCAATTTCAAACCGCTTTGGTCGGTAAATTTTTTTTTTTTTTTGTCCTTCTAATTTAAACCACGGCGATGATTTTTGAACTTTAATTTTGAGTGGTGTGTGATATTTAATAGATATTAAGCTTATTAACTAGTTGGCATGTAAGGTTAAGGAGCCAATCTATTTAGTTACCAACTTTTGTTAAACTCTAGTCTTGCCAATGTATTGCCCAACTCACTTGTCAAAATAACCGTCGAAGCCATCTAAACTTAAAATGGTCATGATTTGTAATTTTCACAAGCTTTTGTAAAAAAACAACACCAAAAACACCCAAATCGTCCGTTATGCATTTCTAAATCATGATGATACTGTTAAAATTTAAACTGTGCCTAATTGACGTTAACTCACTTGGTAAAGATAGAGTGGATTATTAGAAAAAATTTGAGGCTCGAATCCTATAAACTATAACATGTTTTTTTTTTTTAAAGCATGAAAAATAAAAAAATAAACAGCTGTTCGTCCAAAAAAAAGTCAAACATTTCAAGTTGAGAAAAAGTCCAAATTTTAAGGGGAATAAATGTCTGAACCCAGTTAAGAGGTGGCTAGCTTCATTCAGTTTACTAAACTAGCCTTCGCTTTTTAACATTTAGACGTTACCACAAGGGCAATTGTGGAATTTAATTCAATCTTTTCACCAACAAGTACTTCATTGCTACAATATGCTCATGCAAACGCAGAGAAACTTTTCAACCAAAAAAATAAAAAATAATTATAATTATAATAAATAAAGCAGAGGAACTCTCCTCTTGTTTCGTTTCAGTTGTCTGACAAACCCTTTTGCCCCAAGTTAGCTCAAGCATTCAATAATGGCGGAGAGTCTTCCTTGGGATATAGTCGTGGACATTCTCAGCCGATTGCCCGGGAAAGATTTGCTGCGCTACAGGAGCGTGTCGAAACCATGGCGCTCGCTGATCGACGGCCCTGATTTCATCAAACTCCACCTCAAGAATTCTCAGAGAACCACCTCCGACGTCGGCGTCGTCTTCGGAGGCAACAACTTTCTCTCCTGGGTCGACTTGGATGGCGCTCTGAACTTGACCGTGCGACGACTCTCTTACCCAAACGACATTGGAGACGGAATCAACTTCCTGATCGGCAGCTGCAATGGCCTTCTTGCTCTAGCAAATCGCGACGGAGATATGGCTATTTGGAACCCGTCTACGAAAAGGTACTGGGCTTTGCCCGTTTCCTTTCCTGGGTTGTCTCATCCTTTCCGTTATTTCCACTTGGTCATGATAGGATTTGGGTATGACCCCATTTCCGACGATTACAAGTTGTTGAGGAAGATCAACCTTATTGATCAAGAAAAGGCGCAAGATCTTGGTTTTTACTCTGAAGTTGCGATTTATAGTGTAAAGTCCAAAACTTGGAAGAAGATTGATGACTTTCCTGATCACTTCCTTTACCGTCGTGGGCACGGTGTTCTTGTTGGTCACACTTTGCATTGGGAGGCGAACAGGAAATGCGACCTCTCGAACTTGATCTTCGCCTTCGACCTTGCCGTGGAAGATCACCGCGTGTTGGCGATGCCGGATGGCGAGGATGTTGTTTGTTGCTCGAGATTGGCCAACTTAGGAGGGTGTCTTTGTGTGGCGGTTTTACGCAATTACAATCCCTATTCTAAGAAGTCGGAGAGGGTTGATGTGTGGGTTATGAAGGAATATGGGGTTAAGGAGTCTTGGATTAAGTTGTTTACGGTGGAGCCATCGGAGGAGACTGGCGGCCCTTTCTGTTATGTGGTCCCTGTTGCGTCTTTTAAGGGCGGTGGTCGTCAAATTCTGTTGGATTTGGACGGCCAGAGATTCCTTGTGTATGATATGAAGAGGAAGAGAATCAAGAAAGTGAAGGATTCTAGCTTTCCTGGAAAAGGCAACACACTTGTTTGCGTGGAGAGCCTCATTGGAATTGATGGTGATGATCAGGGACAAAACACTAAGAAGCAAGCAAAGATGAACAAAAACGACCAAGGCAAGAAGGAGACGACTAAGAAGAGGTAACGCAAAATGACTTTCCTCATTAATTCTAGCCGTTAATTTATTTCCTTTTGATTAATTGATTGAATTGTACTGACACTCTTGACTTAAAATAGCTATTGACTCAGAGATGTTGTGTGAATCTTTTTTAGATTCCAAATGATCATATATGCCGTTTGGATTGTAGGTTTAGACCTAGCTACAATTCAACAGGAAAAAAAAAGAATGTGAGAAGTAGATTTAACGGGGTGTTAAACGTGAGCTTTGGAGTCTATATACGTAATTACCACAAACTTAATTCTCTTCTTAGTGTGGAGGACATTTCATAATGCTCGCGTTCTTCCTATCGCATTAAACTAAACCTCTTTGTAGATATTCTCAAATGCACTCTTCTAAAAAATTTGAACTTCTGCTTTGCTTTTCCGAGGAAAAAGAGAGATATATTAGTCGACATGATCCATTGTACTTGTCCTTTTTTTTTTTTAATGCATCTTGTCTTATGCAAGTTGAAATATTGCTCATATTGCCAGCGATCCAAGATATAAATGATTTTGTATATGTAACTGATTCTATCAAAAGGATATTGTTAAGATATGTGTGTGTGGTGTGTGTGTGTCTGCACTAATTGTTTGGCAACTCGACTGCTGAGAGTGTTATTTGAAACTTATTGAAGTACTTCACTTTCTTCTTGTCCTTGTTTAGGGATGATTTCTTGTCCCAGGGATTTAAACTGGTTCTATAAATAGAAGCTCGAAGAGGACAGCTGAGGTATAGGTAATGCTTAATTGAATTGCTCTTTTTAATGATTGCTTTTGCCGCAACATTACTAATCTATAAAGCACCTGATTAAGTTTTTTTTTTTTTTTTCCAGGTTGATTTTAAGGGATTTAGGAGTTGCTTATAGTGGTCTGATCATGGAAAGGGAAAAGAGATTTAGCGAATTGATCTCCTTGAGTTGACTGATCTGTTACGTAATTCTTTTGCTATATATGTTAGGATTTGGTCTCTATACGGTAAAAGACTAATGTTACCATATTTCTATATGTTTCTTTTGAATTGAATATAAAACTCTCATATATGATATATCTAGAACACTACATGGAAATGATGGCTAGGAAGATATGCTTTGGATGGTTTCTTTTGCTGGTAACTTTTTACATGATAATATGAAAATATGCACGTGGGGATATATGAGCTGCCCCACTCCACGCACCCATTTTGTTAGGAGGCTTTACTCCTGTGTTGACTGCTGAGTTAGGCCACTGTCAAGCATGTTAAACACGAAAAACAAAACGAAAAACGGGATCGAGTTGAATCCTCATAACTCACACCAACTAGGTCCCACCATTTTGTGGATTCAACCCCACGATGCTCTCGAGCCAAATTGAAAAACTTCTATTCACTGTTCAATTCTCTTTGCTTTATGGACGGCTAAGAATATTTTTTTTTGTCTGGCAACAGGATTGAAAATATGCTTGTTTTTTTTTTTTTTTTTTTGAACGGCCTGTCTCGATTGACGTCCAATTCCTCTTTACAAGTCATGTCTCAGTTTGTCTTAGATTATTATTACTTTTTGAATCCTACTTTAAAAATTTCAATTTGTTGCTCGGCAATATTAACTTTCACTGAGTTTTCTTGGCGAAAAGTCTTGCATTTGCATAGGAATTGTTGGGTGATATTTTCGTCATCATATAAAAGTTATTCGTAATGGATTAAACTTAGACCCGAACTTAATAGGAGTCTACCTGGGTAGAAGTCTACCCAGTAATGAGATAAGAGTCAGGAGTAATAGATAAGTCAGGAGTAATAGATAAGAGTCAGGAAGTTGCTACCTATTATAAGGTAGAAGTCTATCTAGTAACGAGGTAAGAGTCTACTAATAGACACTACCTAATTATAAGATAAAACTTACCCAACTATAAGATTGGAGTCAACCTAGCTATGAGGTAGGAGTCTATCTAGGTAGAAAGCTTACTAGCAATGAGGTAGAGTTGCCTAATTATAAATAGGAAACAACCTAGGTAGATGTTTACCTATTTATTAGGAAGAAGTCCACCCTAGTATGAGTCTTCCTAAAGTTATATCAGACGTCAGAGGAAGAAGTTCAAGCGTCCACATAGAATAACAGTCGATAATTAATAGGAGTTTATAAAAGAACTCAATCGTCCATATTTAATATGGAAGACATTAAACGTTTGGATTTATTACATATCAAATCACTGAAATATGACAGTTTATTGTAATTAAATAGAGAATAAACTCACAAATTAATAGGAGGATTAAACTCCTTTATTCCTAATGTATTATAAATTCTTCAAATTGAGAGAAAAAAACAAGACACAATTCTCAATAAAAGCCTTAAGACAGTTATACTGGATTCAGTTTTCTCTATACTGTTCTTAAGGTTCTTGTGTTTTCTTATGTTATTGCTTAATGTTTTTTATTCTTTCGTTTAGTTCAAGAATGATCATTAATTTTGCTCCAATAGGAATTAATCTGATAAACTATGTTGAACATTTTGATTTATCATAACATGATAACAAGGCAGTGTGTGCTTTGGGATTTGTCTTCACGGGGCCATGTTGCCATTTTCATCTTGCACTATTGTCTTCCAAATCGTGCAACAAGCTTTTTATAGTTATTTAATGGTTTTTTTTTTCCTTTTCTTTTTAAATAGAATTGCAAAAAAAGAAAGGAAACGACATCAATACTGAAATTAGATTTAAAACGAGGACAGGTACACGGTTGAAAATGACAATGTGTTTATCAAATGACGACAATTTAAACATCGACGGACAAATCAGTAGAACAGGTTGATGAAGAAACATCAACAATGTAGAACGGTTCTTAAAATGACAGCACCTACGAAAAGACCACAGAAACGACATCAACATCATAACTCTACAATTAATATGTTGCTGTCATTGGTAAATTATTTGGTTAGTCCTGATTGATTCTGAACTTTTAAGTAGGTAAGAGTTGGTCTGTAAAGTTTTTCTTTTTGATAAAAATACCCCTTAATTTTAAGTATGTGAGACTTTGATCCTTAATTTTTTTTTTCCCATTAAAATAACCCACAACTCTTTAAAAAGTGTGTTTTGGTCCTTCCATTAATTTTGGATGGAGAGTGGGGAAAGGATGTCTCGGCTGGTGGAGGACGGAACAGACATCCATTTTTTAACAAGAGCACTATATTACCCCATCAAAATTAATAAGTTTAAAACAATCACCAACAAAAAATTATCTTTATGAATTGAAGAAGAAAGGGGAAAAAAAAGCCTCATATATCATAAGTAATCAGGAAAAAAAAAAAAAACTTATAAAGAGACAAATAAAAATTGTTGTTTCTTGTTTATTGCACATATATATATATATTAAACTGATTAGTCTTTCACAAGAAAAACATTTTCCTCACCATTAATGATTTGGCAAAAATTATTTTTTGGTTGGGAATTGTTTTGAGTTTATTGATTTTTTAGGCTGATATAGTACTTTTGTTTAAAATAAGTGTCCATCATCGTACTTCGCAAGTTGAGACACCTCCTACATTGCTGCCATGCCACTGACTTACCACCACTCTTCATCCAAATTTTAACTTAAGGACCAAACACACCTTTTTCAAGAGTTAAGGATTTAAACAAAAAATGCATATATTAAGGACCAAACTTTTATTACTTAAAGTTTAGGGGTATTTTTGTCAAAATAAAAGTTCAAGAACCAAACTCTCACCTAAGTTCAAGACAAACAGAATAATTAATCCTAAAATTTAAAAAATATTAGGGAACATTAACATAGAGTGAGTCTCATTACATATGACCATCAGTGGAACTCATCTCTCTATTAGGTAATGTTTAATATCATTGATATTCTAAATATTTTTTAAAATTTATTAATCTCTCACGGTTCCATTCCATCTACTATACCCAGTCAAATTCCTACTGTCCCAAATTGTTAAACTTTAGAATTTTAATAAAATTAATGGGTTATATGTAAGAATGTCATAAATTTGACACCTCTTTATATTTATACCTATCGTAATATTAAAGATGATAATCTTGCCATTTTATAATAGTAAAATCATCAAGTTTAATATTAAAGTGAGTAAAATCATAAAAAGATATTCAAAACATAACTCTCCCCCTAATTTTCTTAAAATTAAATGGAGTCTAATCCCACGTTCAGAAGGAAACACTAGTTTTGGGTTCTAAAAGTCTTAATTAATAGAATAATCGCTTACATTGCTAGCACATGTATTTTTTCAACTTGAGGTGGAGATTTGTAAGGTTAAAACTACAGTCCTAATGCCGGCAACTACTATTGATTTTTTTGTAATACAGGATTCAGTTAGTGATGGTGTTAGGTGATCTAGAGAATGAAAATGCACTTGTTCATGTCCAGGGTGGTGGGTTTTTTTTTTTTTTTTTTTTTTTTCTAGTTTTAATCGCACATTGATTCTTTGACTCTAAACTATAAGATCTAACTTTCAAAAGACATTCCAGATTTGTTCCTGATTCATTAAATGAAGAATGAGAAAATCCTTTTATATCACATTGATTCAATATTATTGCCATGTGATATGAACAATGAAAATACCGTTATTCCTGTTTGGTGTGGTCCTAAATCCTTAGCCCAACTCTGCAGGAGAATTGCCCACACGCGTAAATCATTCACATGAAAAGCAATGGTTTAGAATTCAATGAAACTCGATTAGATGTGCAGAATTGAGAGATAGAAGATAAAGTTCTTTTGCATTGTAGGGTTACAAAGAACATTATTTAACAATAATAAAATTAAAAAAAAAAAAAAAAAAGAGAGAGTGAGAAGAAGTGACGAGAAAAGTAGAACTGGTGTGGGTAATGGGAAGACCCATGTTGTCGCCAACCACAATGTCGTCAATGAGGAGTATAAATAGAAAGATTGTTCAAGTTGGTGGTGATATGGTGAGATGCTCCGCGACAAGAAGCCAACTTGGAGTGTTAGGTGTGGTGGTGGATGCATGGTGTGCGTGAGGTAGCTGTGGTGTCCATGTTACCAGAGGTAGAGGAGCCTGAGTTGGAGAAGTTGCCGTCAAGCTATAGGTGGGACATCGCTTGGCAGTGTCACCTTGGATGTTTCATGCCCTGACAGTAGCCAAGGTACGGTCTTGGGGTGGTCAATTATCATATGGAAGAGAAGTATGCGGCCTGGCTTTGTGGAACGTGAGGGAAGGATTGCCTTAAGAGGTGGAGGGGGACGCCAAGTTTTGATGCGGGGTACCTGTTACCGCCCTAGATTGGCTGAGACCGGAAATGGAGTCAATGGAGATTGGGAGTAGCGCAAGCGAGAGTTCCTTGTTTATCAGCTTTTCATGAAGTTTATCAAAGGAAATCGGAATCTTGCGGCCATTGATGATGTTGACGATCAATTTGTAAACATGGTTGAGACCATGAAGAATTTTCCCAAGGAGATCTTCCTTATCAAATGGTTTTCCTTATACAGCGAGTTCATCAACTCGATTTTTAATTAATAAACTGCATATATTCGGAGATAATTTGTGATCCTTTGGTACATGCTTGAGCTGCTCCTTGATTTTCTTGATGTGATCCCACGTGGGTCTCTCTTATGTATCGGCAAAGACAGTTGAAGCCTGATAGAGATGTGGTGGCCTGAGTGATAAAGTGATAGGCGTAGTGAGGGATTCAACGAGAGCACTAAAGATTAATTTGTCTTGTCGCGTCCATGTTTGGTATTCTGGATTTAGGTATTGCCGTCCTTTGTAATGGTTGCCATTGGACATCGTTGAGACCTATCTATATATATACTTCTCTATTGTAGCTGATAAGGGTGGAATGAAATTGGAGTTGCCATGAGAGATGATTTGTGGTGATTAGTTTAATGGCATTGTGGGAGGAGATTTTTATGTCTGTGAGTGGTTTATTTGGTTCATGGGTGTTTGAGATGGTGATTTTTGAGTTTTGCATGGCCATGAGGAAGAAGACAGCATGTTCATTATGAGATTAAATATATATAGATGTATGAAGTACAAAATTCAAATCTTCCTAATCTAAGCTAATTTCTTAAGTAAAAGGACTTTCACAATTCAAATAAATACGAAATCTTACATAGAAAACTAATAAGATAGATACAAAAATAAATAAATACAATTACGTATTTTCTCTGATACATACTACCGGAAGTTAACAAAATACTTGTCATATTGCAAGCATAAAAAAGCTTACTCGACATTTAAACTCGTTTCTCATCACGAAAATGGAAAAAATTGGAGATATTAAAATAAAACAGCTGCCAATTCTACAGATTACAAATTTAATCCACCGAAAACTGTTGGACTTGTTGCACATCGTCACACAGTTATGAGAGAAAATTCAAAAGATAAAAATTTACATAAAAAAAATTCCTGATACCATTGACGAAAACTCATTTATATATCTATATAACATCAAAACACCAGAATCTGTATTTCATTTCATGGCAACAACACCATCAAAAGCCCAATCTAGATTTGTAAAAAGTTAAGGTACTTAAAATAAACGTAGCAGCACGACCACAGCCTAAAAAAAAAAACATACAAGTAAAGTTTAACATATACACTGACAATATTATAGCAAAATTTAATATAGTTTATCAGATTCATTCAAACTCCGTTTCATCTATAGATTACTACTTTAGCTAAAACCCCAGCAAAAACCTTAGCAGTATCAACCTGAAAGAAACAATGGCTTCAAGATATATAATTAGATAACCATATTAATCATTATTTGTGCTGCATAATCATCTAAACACAATAACTAACACAGAAATCCTAAATCTGCTTATGGTAAATTAGTAACAACAGAAAAAGGTAATTAAAGAGCAAACTCTAATCAGCAATAACTACACCTCAGGTCCTCCTCTTCGAGCTCTATTTATAGCACCAGTTTAAATCCCTTGGACAGGAAATCATCTCTACCGATCAAAGCAATGTAGAAAGTAATTCCAGTTAGACAGCAATCATCATTCAACAGTCAAGTGTCCAAACAATTACTGATTAAAAAAAAAGCGCAACCAAAACCAACTATTTTAGTAAGGATTACACTTTTGGTTTCCGAATGTGAAGTTACATAGAGACTCCGCACAGACCGAAAGTTGGGTACAACAGAGACAGGTAGGGAGACCACCCCTCTATCTATGTGGAATCCTGCGAGCTCCAACATTGTGGAGCCTCTTGAGAGGGCTCTTTTAATAACGAAAGGTAGTTGTTATTCTTTCACAATACAAACATTAAAGTTCAAATATTTACTGAGAGGTAATGTACTTGTCAAAATTGCATCGTATTGCATCATCATAATACCCAATCTTTTATTGTAACGTCCATATTTGTCATACACATTATCAAATTGAGTTCCCGCCCACTCGCCCTCCTGTAATGTCAATTAAATAATATCTATATGCTGTCGCATATGCCAAATGGTTTCAGTTAGATGTACACTATTAATCCAAAATTGTTGCTTCGTTGGATCTTTCTTAGGCTTGCTTTCAATAGGGAGCAAAATTTCAACTTGCATAAACTAAGACAAGTACATGCGGGCATATCTCTCTCTTCATTTTCTTTCCCCCTCTGAAAAGCAAAGCAGAAGTTTAAACTAACTTGAGCCATTGTGATTTCATGTCCTCCATACAGAGAAGAGAAACTAATAACATTAGAACATAATATCCCAATAATCATCAGTTGTTTAAGAATGTCTACACAAAAATAAAGGATGCAATTAGAGGAAATATGTAGAGAGGGGAAAAAAAATTCAACTTTACATTACCTATTCTTGCTACTCTGCTTCTTTCCTTTGCCGTTGTTGTTTCTCCCTGCTTTCTTCCAAGAACTTTCTCCATCCCCGCCACCATCAAGTCCAACAAGGCTCCTCACACAAACAAGGGTGTCACAAATATTAGGAAAACAATAACCCACCTTCTTGATCCTCTTCGTTTTCATATCATACAAAAGGAGTTTCTCACCATCTTGATTCAACAGAACCTTATCACCACCTTTCAAATATGCAACAGGGACCACATAATTGAAAGCTCCAATCACATTCGTAACTGTAAACAGCTTAGTCCACGACTCCTTGACTCCATATTCTTTCATCGACCAAATGTCAACCCGGTCCGAGTTATTAGAATCCGGGTTGTAATCAGGCACCATGGCGGCACAAAAGCACCCTCCTAAGTTCACCAGCCTCACCCAACCACTCTTTACACCCTTATAATTGTAATCTGGCAGCCCCATCTCGCGGCAATCTTCTGTGATAAGATCAAACACGAAAACCGAGCTCGAAAGATCGGACTTTAAGTAGACCACCCAATGCAAAGCATCACCAAAAAGGACTCCATTTCCACGACGGTAAATAACGAGATTAGGAAAGTGATCAATCCTCTTCCAAGTCTTGGCCTTTAGACTATAAACCTTGACCTCACAGTGAAAAGAGTAAACAAATATACCACGAAAATTGATCATCAACAACAACTTATAGTCGTCAGTAATGGGGTCGTGGCCAAATCCAGTAAGGACAACTTGGAATTCATGGCATGGAAATGAATGGAAATGCTCAGAAATGGGTAAAGTGATGTACTTTCTGGTGGATGGGTTCCAAAGAGACATATCTCCGTCGGTGTTCACAAGAGCAAGCAAGCCATTACCTCCTCCGAAGACGTCTATTCCGGTTTCTATGTCTATTGGGTGAGCGATTCGTACGGCCGAGTTGAGATCGTCCAAGTCGACCCAGCAGGGGTCGTTGCGGCCTCCGAAGACGATGCCGACGTTGGAGCTGGTTTTAACGGAATGATTGAGGTGGAGCTTGATGAAATCACGGCCGTCAATCAGGGAGCACCATGACTTTGACACGGACCGGTACCGGAGTAAATCTTTCACCGGTAGTCAGCAGAGAATGTCGACGATTATCTCCCAAGGGAGGTTGGTTGCCATTTTTTTTTTTTTTTCTGGTCAGTTTGGTCAAAAGTGCTTCTTCTAGAATTAAATGGAAAATAGACCTCCTCAGTCACTTGTAAAAAAAATAATAAATAAAGAAATAATCGGGAAATTGCTTTTTTTATTTAAAGTTTTTATTTTTTTATGACTAAAATTTTTTTAAAAAATTAATTAAAATGTTATTTTTTTAAATAATCCATCAATTTTATTAAATGTCAATATAAATAATCAATATTCGTACTTAATTACTACTTAATGATAATTAATTATTGATCGATCCACCTTGAATGTCTCAACCCATCTCTCTCTCATTGTCATTTCTCTCCTCAACATCGTCGTCATCGGTGCCATTGTGAGCACTAACTACAGACGATTTTTCTCTTCAAGCACAATTGATCACCCTCGCGACAATCTCCATTTATCTATGTCTCTCTTCGTCATGAGCTTAACCCAGCAAGTCTTCTTCAATGCTGGTACCCTTATAACCACATATTGATTAACTAGAAAAATGCAATTAGGCCTTTTAATTAAAAATGTGTGCTTGTTAAAAATAATTATAAATGGAACATCGAAATATCATTTGGAACTTTACTCCTAAATGACTAAAAATTCCTCCTCAAATTCACTTCAATTTTGATACATTGATTTTTAAAAAATTAAAAATCATTTCAGGTATTATTTTTTTTTTGTCTTTCTTTATATATTTTCAGATAATTACTTCCAAATATATTTAATAATTTATAACATCCAAACTTCAGCTCGAATGGTAATTAAAATATTTCTTTCAAAATTTTCTATTCAAACGTTTCTCTTATATACTTCTCTAAACAGGCTATAAATAATCTAAGTGGAGTAAATATTGGATGATAAAAATAAAAATAAAAATAAAAAAATAAAGATTTGTTTATTCTAGCCCAAAAAATCGGTAAAGATTTTTTTATTTCATAATTGCCCAGTAGATGCTGGCGGTAGCAGATTTTGAAGATGTTAAAAAAATGAAAAACGGTTGCTTTGGTCACTGAAGGTCTTTGTAGAATGCAATTCGGTTATTGTTGTTGTTGTTTTTTTTTTTTTTTTTTTTTTTTAATGAGAAATTTGTCTTGAAACTTGGTAGTCCATCGGGAGAAGGGCCTGGCTTTTAAAATTGCCCTTTCACAAAGCTTTCTTTATCTCCTTTCTTCATTGCAGCCACGAGGACAATGGTGGAAATTAAAGAACCGATTGGCATTGGCGGTTTCGGTGTTAATTGCTGCATCGTTCAAAAGGACTGCACGTTCAAGCAAAGTTGCAAACAACAAAAATGCCCCAAGACCAGTCTTCCTTGGGAGATAATCGTCGATATACTTTTCCGGTTACCGGTGGAGGATCTCCTACGCTACGTACAGGTCCGTTGCCAAGTCGTGGTGCTCTCTGATCGACGGTCCTGATTTCGTCAAGCTCCATCTTGATCACTCAAAGGAAGCCAACTCCAACCTCCGAGAACAACAACCTCTTCTGGGTTGACCTCGACGTTCTCAGCGACGCCGCCGTGAAACTCAACCACCCATTCGACGACTGCAGCTAGGTTCAAGTTTTGGGTTCTTGTAACGGCATGCTTGCTCTCTTGAGCTCACGCAACGACGTCCCGCCACCAGAAAACACAGGAAGCTCTCTCTTTCGCATGCTGATGTTTGCTCTGAGATCTCTATTGAAAGTTCCGACTTTTACGGATTTGGGCACGACCCCATTAACGATGCCATAAGTGGTAAGGATAACTCGGTTACATGAGACGCGTGAAATGTATTTTCACGCCGAGGTTGATGTTTATAGCGCAAAAGCCAATGCTGAAAAATAAGGTATTTCATTTTTGAACTCGATACACGGCGCTTTTTTTTTTTTTTTTTTTTTTTTTTTTTTTTTTGCTTGTTTTTTCTGATCATTTTTTGAGGATTGTTGCATTTATTGCAGCTGAATAGTAGTATCGCCGATACGAAATGAAATTGAGATTTGTTCAGATTACGATACAATTGTTGCTCTGATAGATTTCTGTCCAGGATTAACTGTTCTGTGAATATAGCTCAAAGAGGACAACCTGAGGTATTGTTACTGCTTAAAAGATAGCTCTTTTGCTTTCTCTTATTGTTGTCTCTAATTCACCATGAGCAGAGGTAGGATTTCTATTTTACATGGGTTATCTTGTTTGGACAAAAAAAAGTATAGTAGGAAATGAATCTAGTTAACTGTGTTGAACTTTACTATATCATGTTTTTGGCAAGTGTACATGTTGGCAGCTATGTTGAACGTTTATATTGCTTGTAAGGCATTTTTAACTTAGTTTGTGTCTAGAATATAATGGGAGCCAGGGTCAATATGTGTTTTTGATGGTTTTCTTGCCATGAAAAATATGTTGTGAATTTGTGATTGTTTTTAATCCTTTCTAAATATATAATTGGGTTCTTCATGGGACAGGATATTTTTATTTTTGTTCTGAATATACCTTCCTGTGTTTTTTTTTTTTTTACATTAAGTTTTAAATTTGTGCGTACAATATCATTAGCTGATGTTAGTTGGGTTAACATCTCAAGTTTAGACTCTTCCACCTTCGTCGTTCCATTTTTATTTTTTTCTAATGGAAAAGGTACTTGATACTCGAAAATGTTACAAAACCAACATGCTAAAACATTAGGAAACGACATCAATTTGGAAAACGAAAGGACAACATGCTTAAAAGGCAACAATACGCTTTGCGAAACGACAACATTTTAGGACGAGCATCAGGAAAACAATATATTATAATTGACTACTGCAAGTCGAATGCGACATGATACTAAAACCCAACAAGAGCTTTATAAAATGAAAATTGAAAAACAGCATCGTACGACAAAAGTATCGGGACACAGAGCAGTTAGAAAACGACAACGAATAAAAAAGGACAACGATGGTTTCGTAAAACGACAATAAATCAGAACATATTCGCTACAAAAAAAACATAACTTAGGAGATGCCTGTTATGAATACGTAACTAATAAAAAGATAGACTAGACTCATTCGAGGACCTGTTAGGTCCATTCCGTAAATAATTCTTTACTCTTTTCGCATTACATACAAGTATTTAATAAAGAGACTCAAATTTAAAAATAAGAGTCCATTACTATAAATTTCATTTTCTTGACACATTCCTCTTATTGCACACCTTTACTCTATATATTTCAAAATTACACCCAAGTATTTCTTAAAAAAAAAAAAACTGTTCTACTACTTAAAATATCTTTTCAAACCAATTATATATTTTAGTCACTTTGATATTCGCATATGTCTATCTTTCAAACTTTTTTTAATTGAAACTTTAGGATGAAGCTTTTTTTTCCATACATAAAGAAAATCGTAAATTAAAAAAAAAAGTATATTTACTATACAAAACAAATTATAACTGTACTTAAGAAAAAAAAAAAAAGAATAAGCAAATTGCAATGTATAGATGGATTTTTTTTAGAAGAGAAATTCATTGCAAACAAATAACAGAACAAAGAAAATTTATAACGAGGGGGGCAAAAAAAAAAAAAAACCAATTCTACTTACAACACAACGGCAAACTGCAATAAGGCAAACTGTGGAACTTGTCAGTCGTAGGAAATTGTGAATTTTTTTTTTTTTTCTCTTTTTTGAGGTAAAGCATAAAGCTTGCTGCTACTCTTCTAATATTTATTATATATATATATATATATATATATAAGGCATACTACACTGGCTGCAACAGTAAACTCCATTTTCAAGCGGCAGTTCATATTCGTCTTCATGCAAACAGTTATCAGAAAGAGAGAAAGAAAGCAAAAGCAGCCTTGGAAGTTGATTTCTGGAAGAAACCCCCCAAAACCCTAACCCATAATTACTCATCAGAACAAATGGAGAAGACCCAGCTTCCATGGGAGATAATCATCGACATTCTGAGCCGACTGCCGGTAAAGGATCTCCTGCGCTACAGGTGCGTCTCCAAGCCATGGTGCTCCCTCATCGACGGCCCTGATTTCATCAACCTCCACCTCAAGCATTCTCTGCAAACCAACTCCAATCTCGCTCTGGTTATCCGAGGATGTGGGCTCCACTGGGCCAACCTCGATCCTCTTGATTCAGCCATCCAACTCAACCACCCATTGGACTACGAGGGCGGGACCGAGGTTTTGGGCTCTTGCAATGGCTTGCTTGCCTTGTTCAATTCCGATGAAGATGTCGCTCTCTGGAACCCAGCCACTAGAAGGTACCGAAACTTGCCCAAAACTGAGATTGAGTTTCCACGCGGTTTTGGTATTTGTGAATATATCATTTATGGATTTGGGTATGACCCCATTAACGATGATTATAAGTTGGTGAGGATGATACAATTTTATGGTGTTGATGATGACTCTTTTGATTCCGAGGTTAAGGTTTATAGTCTAAAAGCCAAGACTTGGAAGAGGATTAGTGACTTTCCTTATTACCTTCGTTATAAGCGTACTTACGGTGTTCTTGTTAGTAATGCTCTGCACTGGGTGGTGTCTCGGAAGCCGCAATCCGATGTTTCCAACTTAATCGGTGTTTTTGATCTTGTGACCGAGGAGTATCGCGAGGTTCCTCAGCCGGAGTACATGGATAAGAGGAGTTTTCACATGAATGTGGAGGCTTTGGGAGGGTGTTTTTGTGTGGTTTGCAATTACTACACCTGTGACCAATATGATCAAGTCAAGGCGGACCGTGTTGACATATGGGTGATGAAGGAATACGGGGTTAAGGAGTCTTGGACTAAGCTATATTCCATTAAGGAGTCGGACGTGAATGCTCTTTTTCTTATGTGATGCCTGTTGCGTATGTAAAGAGTCGTGATCAGGTTCTTACACATCAGGAATCTAAGAAGTTTTTTGTGTATGGTTTGGAGAGTAAAAAGGTTGAGCATTTGATGATTCCTGGTACACCTGACTTCTTTGAAGTATTTCAATGCTTGGAAAGCCTGGTTGGACTTGATGGGAGAGATGGGGAACTCAGTGGGAAGAAGGCGGAGAAGATGAGGAAGAGGAGGCTGAAGCAGGAGATGAAGCGGAAGCAGATGGAGATGAAGCAGCCGCATGGACTGAAGAGGTGAGGCACACTGTTTTTGCTCTTTTTATTTACTGTACAATGGCCGCCTCTTTCTCAAGATTGTATTTTTACATTGCGAATTGTAACTTCATTCTGTTTGGGATTCAAATTGGTATTATAGTCAAGTTAACTAAAAAACGGACAAAAACAAGAGATGTTTAAATGCTTAACATCTATTTGATCTGTTTCAATTCTACATTATGCTCATTTTAGTGCCTTTAGTCTTATATTAAAATTATTAGCTTATTGCCAATTGACTATATGCCTTTTTTATTATCATAACTACGATTTTAATAGTCTCAAGTACCCTGTACTCACTTTATCTATCTTGGTTTTTGTTTCTTTTAGGCTGATAATGGGAAGACCTTATAACCAGTTCTAAGCTAATGGACTAGTAGCTAATTGAAACGGAGAGGGAAGACGGTTGAATGCATATCGTAAAAATGCATCAATTTACTTGCTATTCTACTTTTTTGTAAGTTTATGTTTTGTTGGATTTTTATCAAGGAGGCATGTTGCTAATTCCATAGAACTCTTGAAGGACATGAAATATGCTCATCTAGAAAGTTATGGCCACAAACGATAGTAAGATCTGTTTTTTGTTGCCTCTGTTGAAATATCAATGTGTTCGGGTCTTATTTGATATAGAATTTGATCTTCTCATGTGCATTGGCTGAATGCTGCAAGGTTAAGAATTGATCCTTTCTTTACCAGTATTTTTGACAATCATGAACTATCATCCGTGCGGTTTTGCTTCATGGTTTCTTTAGCTAATCAGCTTGTTTCTTCTTGCTTTGTTCGGTATTGTAAATGATGTTATTTAACACGTGCTGAGGCTGAGCTTGAGTGAATGCTGTGCTATGTAGATAGACTAATCAACAAACTCGGCATCATATTTCCAATGATTTGACGATGACTACTGTAATTTATCTAATCTATTTTGGTGCCTTTTTCTTTTTTTCTTTTATTTCTTGCTGATACTGCACGGTTGTGTTGTGGCTTAGCTAATGTAGTTATCTCTAGATGAAATGAAGAAAAGGTTCAGTAGTGAATGAAACTAGTAAACTGTGTTGATCATGTTTGTGGCAGTGCATATTCAGTAAAGTACCTTAACTTGTTTGTGTCTAGAATGTTATTGAAGCCATTGTTAATGTGTGTTTTTGATGGTTTTGTTGCCATGGAAAATGTTTGTTTTTTGTTTTTTAGGGAATATTTTGATCCTTTTCTTAGACAACATAATTGGGTTCGTCATGAGCGATCCTTTCGAAACACTTCAACCTCAACATAGTCTACTGAATTTTTTTTATTTTTTATTTCCTTAAAAAGGTCTAATGAAGATTTTTCTGAATGGTCTTGTGTAGTTTCGATATTTGTTTTTTAACATTTATTTTATTATGGTGGGATGCAACTTACGCTTATAATCCTGCTTTCGTGTCAAACTTATTTTTTCTGTCATACAAAAATAGAATTTATCCATACAGATTCTGCATCCGTATGTGATTTCCTTGTTAGACTTTTCTTTGTCCCCCTTTTTTTTTCCCTACTTTTTGTATAGTTCCCACGAGAAAAGCCGAAGGATATTAGTAGAACACTTAAAACGACAACGATACGTTAAAACAACATCGTACGACAACGACATCAATTAGACGAAAGGCAATAAAACAAGACAACATAGCATAAAACGACATTGTGCTTAAAAGCAACAATTACTTTTTAGAATGACAGTAACATCGGGAAGGATCAAATGTGTATTCAATTCGGTGATTAAAATATTAATATTGTTATTGTTATTGTTATTTTATTATTATTATTATTTTCTGAGATGACAGTTACAAACATAATTCCTTAAATCTAATTAGCACTTAAGTGCTTCTCTTCTCTTCTCTTCCTCAAAAAAAAAAAAAAAAAAAAAAAGGCGGTCGTCTTTCCAACGGTAATTAAAGTAAGATTCATAATTGTATTTTGTCTTATATTTCTTAACCTTAAATAAAATTAAATGTACCGACCAGCACATTAATATAGCATTTTAAAACTTATAAGCTAGTGATTAGACGGTTTTTCTTCAGGTCCTAAATTAATTGACCAAAAATGTTAAAAGAGAGTCATACAAATTTGGTGGTGACATTAAAATGAGATTTTTTTTTTTTTTTTTTTATAGAGAATACATTAAAATGATAATTAAATGGAGAAAACAATTTAAGAAGTTAATTGATAATTACGGTTTCTTAAAACATCTAAAGATCCTTTTAATTACATATTTTTAGGCAATGCTATAAATAGGTATTTCTTCCCCAAGAACACAATTGTTGTCTTGGCCAATAAATTAACTCTAAAGTTTTGCCATGGCAGGGTTTCAGTTTAGGTTACACTCCTCGTCATTAAAGGTGGTTTTATTTTGGTGACTGTTGCTACCTTGTTCATGTTAGTGTTACGGGCCGGTTGTGCAGTCCCTGCACCTCCGACAATCAACGAGAATTTCTTACTCGACTGCGCTATCAATCTTCGTGCAAGTTGCGCGATCGAAGTATTTTATGCAGTGTTCAAGAATGCGACGGTTAGTGCTTATTGCTGTCAGCGCCTGGTGTCTGTGGTTAAGCTTTGCCATGAAGAGATGGTGAAGTACTGCTTGTCCCAACATCCTCTGCATGAAGGCAATAGAACTGAAACTTTGGTCCAACTACCAACAAACTTGGAATAACTGTTTTCACGTACCACTTGCTTTCGTGACTTCTTCTTGGTATTATTGAGTTTTCACGTTGGCAAATTATACCCTTATCTTGAATAAAATGTCCCCGTTATGTATGTGTGTGTGTGTGTGAATATTTTGTGCATGTCTTCTTAAAAAAAATTGAATGTGCTTAATTTCTAGAGAGCATTAATATTATTAGAAAACCAAACATCGTTTGAAGGAAATTACAAGTGCTTCTAAATCTTAGGTACCTTAATTAACTTGTACAATGTAATGGAAGTCGTGGTTTTTTTTTTTTTTTTTTTTTAATGGTTTTGTTTCAATGAAAAATATATGTAATGATGTGTTGATTCTTTCTTTGTATATATTCAGATTCTTCACTAATAGTGTGAGGAATTTTTTTGTAAGATTTTTTTTAATTATTTTTTATCTGAAAATGGTATAAGGACTCAAATATTTTTCTATGTTTCTTTAAATGGCATTCTGTGGATTCGGGAGGTATTACGGTTAGCTTGTTTCACGCTTGCAATTTTTGAACTCTATTTTTGTTTCACCTAATCTTATGGACTTCCTATTCTTTTTTTTTTTTTTTTTCCCTGGCAAACAAGAAAAGAAATAGATACGGTAACAGCACCAAGTATATACTTTTTTTGTTCTATATATATATATATATATATATATATATATATATTAAATCCTTAGAACAGAAAACGACCATGTCTTTATAAAAAGACAAATCAAAATGTCATACGACTAAAACATCAGGAACTGCATCAAATGGAAAACGACAATTAAAAAAGACTGCGGTATATAACGGCATCGCGCTTCAAAGGCAATAATAGCTTTGAAAAACGACAACATCTTACGACAAGGCATCAAAAAGCGACATAAATTTGAGAACGACAATGCTTAAATTGAGTGCATGGTGGAAAGCGACATAATACTCAAATACGACGAGAGGTTTAAAATGACACTAAACTCTAGTGCAGCATACGACAAAAATATCGGGAAACGACAATAAATTGAAATAGACAACAATGGTTTCGTAAAACGACCATAAATTTGAGCAGTAGCATTTCGCGACAGAAAATAAGGAAACGACATCAATTCGAAAACTCCCATAATGGATAATACATTGTATCCAGAAAATTAGTACTTAAAACACAGTACATTTTGAAATGGCATATATTTAAAACAACAGAATCGTACTGAAACACTGGAGAAGATGTCTATTTGGAAACGAAATTAATTACTAAGATAGTATCAAATCAAACGGCGCTAATACTCAAAACCAACAATTGAATAAAAATTATTTTATACTAGGAAAAGGAAATTAAACTAATTGACAAAGACAGCACACCTCGACATTGTTATCTACTTATCTACATTAATTTTCAAGTTAATTGACAGACAAAAAAAAAAAACTTGGGATTTATTTGGTATTTTCACTCATTTTAAATTAAACTATACTTTTTTTATCATGTTTTTTATCTTTTTCTGAAATTTTTTTATTTTTTTGAAAAAGTCAACAAAAATTATTATTCAAATTTAAAAATCTTAACTCGACTCAAATTCAACACATTCATTAAACACCCCATTGAATTTTCATGATTCTAAATGTTGATTATCAACTTATCAACATTCTAAATGTTGATTATCTTTTTCCTAAAAAAAAAAAAAATCTTGATTACCTTGTAATTCCATGCATATTTGAATATTAATTTTACATTTGATTCTGTTGTAAATATAAAATTTGAATCGTCATTCTTAAATTCGAAATTGAAAAAAAAAAATTTCCTATTTGTCTCGTATAACTCAATTATCATGGATGATAAGGCCAAGAATAACTTTTCAAAAGCAAAAGAGGCACTAATCTTCCAACACCAATTACATTAAAAATTAAAACTACAACAGATCATTCCATTTCCACCTTTCAACATCTCGACTGAAGACGTTTCCACTGGGTTATTTACGAAACAATTTTAACCTTTACTTTTTTTTTTTTTTTAATATTTACTTCAGAACTAAGCAATGTCGTTTACTATTCTTTCAAGTCAATTGAATCTGAAGAGACTGACTTGTTTCTAACCCAACTGACCTGACCAGAAACGAACAATGGCAACCCTGCTCCCTTGCGAGATAATCGTCGACATTCTCTGCCGGCTACCGGTGAATGATCTTCTCCGGTACAGGTCCGTATCAAAGTCATGGCGCTCTCTGATCGACGGCCGTGATTTCATCAAGCTCCACCTCAATCATTCCTTAAAAACCAGCTCCAACATCGGCGTCATCTTCGGAGGTCGCAACGACCTCTGCTGGGTCGACTTGTACGATCTCAAAACGGCCGTACGACTCCCTCGTCCGATAGACATCGGAACGGAGATCAACGTGATCGGAGGCTGCAATGGCTTGCTTGCTCTTATAAACCCCAAGGGAGACATGGATATTTGGAACCCGTTCACTCGAAGGTACATCATTTTACCCATTTCCGAGCATTTTCATTCATTTCCGTTCCATGTATTCGAAATAGTCCTCACCGGATTCGGACACGACCCCATTACAGACGACTACAAGTTGTTACTGATGATCAATTTTCGCGGTATAATGGTTGACTCTTTTCACTGTGAGGTCAAGGTTTATAGTCTAAAGGCCAAGACTTGGAAGAGCATTGATCACTTTCCCAATCACATCAGTTACCATCGCGAGAATGGAGTCCTTTTTGGTGATGCTTTGCATTGGGTGGTCTACTTAAAGTCTGATTCTTCGAGTTTAGTTTTCGTTTTCGATGTTGTGACCAATGATTGCCGCGAGATGGGGCTGCCGGATTACAAGGCTGCACAGAGTTGTTGCATGAAGTTGGTGAATTTAAGAGGGTGCTTTTGCGCCGCAATGGTGCCTAATTACGACCCGGAGTTTAAGAACTCGGATCAGGTTGAAGTGTGGGTGATGAAGGAATATGGGGTTAAGGAGTCTTGGACTAAGTTGTTTTCGGTGGTGCCGTCGAATTTGACTGGCGCTTTCAATTATGTGGTTCCTGTTGCGTATTTGAAGGATGGTGATCGGGTTTTGTTGAATCAGGACGGTGAGAAACTCCTTTTGTATGATATGAAAAGGAAGACGATCAAGAATACAAGGGTGGGTTCAGGTTTTCCTACGATTTGCGACACCCTTGTTTGTGTGCCAAGCCTTGTTGGAGTTGATGGTGGCGATGATGGAGAAAGTACTTGCAAGAAAGCAGAGAAGAACAGCAATATCAAAGGAAAGAAGCAGAGTGGTAAGAAGAGGTAATGAAAAAAATTGATTTTTATCCTCTCTAGCTATTTCCTTTAATTGCATTATTTATTTTTTTATGTAGAGACTTTAATTTTGCTCCAAGAGCTCTATCTGATATTGAAGTTCAAGATTCATAAGCTTAAAAAATCTCAATTTCTACTAGTACTTGTTTGGAAAATTGACTGTTGAGTGTTGACCACTGTCTAACTGGAATTACTTTCTACCTTGCTTTTGAGTAGAGATGATTTCCTGTCCAAGGGATTTAAACTGGTGCTGTAAAAATAGAGCAGAAGGAGGACCTGAGGTATGCTTATTGCTTATCAAGTTTGGTCTTTTATTATCTCTTGCTGTTGTTACTAATTTACCATAAGCAGATTTTATTAACCTACAGAAGGAAAATTACTATAAGCAGATTTATATTTTCCGTGTTACATGGCTTATTATTGGTTTTAAATGATTTCGCAATACTATCGATAACGATGTTCAGTAATTCGTCTTGTTGGCATTGTTTCTTTCAGAGTGATACTGCAAGGTTTTTGCTGATGAGCGGAAATGGAGTGAAATAGTGTCATCAAACTATGTTCTACTTTGTTTTATCATATAGGCTGTGTCCATGTCACTACGTTCATCCTAGTAATTTCATAAGTTGGACTGGCTTGTTTTAAATTCCGATCTGGTTTCATACCAAAGAACGACGGATTACGGTCTAAAATTCTGCTAGACTAGTCCGGCCTGGTGGTTTGCGACCACCTCTGCTGTTTTGATACCATGTAGATATATAAGAAACGAGTTTTAAGTTTGCTAAAGTTTGTGTTGTATTTTCAATTTGATTTGACAAGTTAGTATGCGCTAATTACAACAGAAATCTTGCTTATGTTTTTGTTTAATTGTATATTCTTGCACCATTTGCACGGTAGCTCAAAAAAAAAAATCTTACTATGTTGTAATTTATACTTAAATCTCATTTTAGGCAAGGAGTTTAGCCAGGGACTTTAGAACTGAATTTTTAAAATAATAATAAATCTCATTTTCCACACTTTCTTCTCCTCTCAAAAAACAACAAAAAAAAAAAAAAAAGAAAAAAACAATCCTCAAAGAAGAGCGCAATTTATTAAAAATCTTCGTGCAGATGGAAAAATCGAAATAAAAGAAAATGAAAAGAAAAGAAACAAATCTTGAGTGACAAGAAACTCTAACCCTTGAAACTGATCAGCCCATCAGAACAACAATGGCGAAACCGCTTCCCTGTGATGGCCTATGTCGATGTTTAGTTCCTGCTTTCGACGATTCTTCTCGGGTTTTTCTTTTTTCATGTTGTGAATCCTATCCAGAAATTTCATGTTCTTGCAGATGCTTTTTACTAATTAATATTCCATAAGTTTCTATCTCATAAATATCTTCTTAGGGCAGTTTGTTTGTTTGTCTTTTTGGATTTATCATTGTAAGGTCATGTTGCTATGTTCATCTTGCACTTATGTTTTCTAACCTCTAATTAAGCTTTCTTAATTAGCAAAGCGTGATTGTGAGAATAAAGTTGAAGCCTAACGCTCGCGTTTATTTTGTAGAACAAAAACGACACCAATTTTTGAAAATGAGGTTAACTTGAAAACGACATAGTTGGAGCCAAAATCATGCTCAATAAACGACAACGTCTTTAGAAAGTTATGTACTTCCAATAAGCAACATCGTTTAGGAAGCGACACTGTTACCTTAAAAAAAAAAGGGTAGCGGCACTGTGTGAAAACAACAGCACTAAATCTGACGGCAATACATTCAAGACGACAGCATTTTATAGAATAGCGTGATTCATGAGATTCAATAATGAAATTTATGTGGCTTCATCAAACGACAATCAGTTTAAACAACGAGATCGTACTACGAAAACATAAGGAAACGACATCAATTTGAATTTGAGCAACAAGAGTACGTTTAAAACGGCAGCATAGTTTAAGCAAAAAAAAAAAAAAAAAAGTCACATTCTTAATTCTTAATCTTAATCTTTACCTTCTCCTCATTCCAACACGTGTAAGGTCATAGATTTTTTTGGCCCTTTTTTTCATTTTTTTTCACTTCTTTTTATCTTCTCTTTCTTATTTCTCTCCACCTGATGCGATTTCTGCTTGCTTTTTTTTTTTTTTTTTGGTTCGTCTTCTTCTTCTTTTTTCCTCTTCTTAGGGTTTCTGTTTCGTCCTTATATACTGTAAAAATGATAATGGTTTTTATAAAAGGGAAAAACACATTATACAAATTTAAAAATTATTACATTAGCATGTTACGAAAATTTGATATTAGATCATTATGATATAAAAATAAAATTAAAATTTATGACATATTAGTTAAGAGAGAGAATTTGTATTCTATTAATCAAGAGGGGAAATTTATGTCATGTAAATCATATAAATTAAAAAAAAAAAAAAAAAGAAGATTGTTTAGGTAATTTTTTATTATAGAAAAAAGCTATAAATTGAAACGACAATTGATATTGGCCCATTGCTCAGTATTGCTCTGGAGTAAGAACCCTTATCTCTCTCTCAACTTTCAAACTTTACCCTCCATATCAAAAACAAACCAGAACGTTGTCTATTAGATATCCTTTCTATCTATTAAAAAAAACAAAAACAAAAACAAAAACCTCCTACTAAATGAGTATGTTAAAAATCTAGACAAATAATAGGTAGGGTAAAAAAAACATAAAATAATATTAGAGCTATTTCTACAATATAATTTTTTTAGCAAATGTGTTGAAATAAAATTCTTGAAATTTGTTATTCTGAGTAGGTATACGCTTATGGTTTGGTATCATAATTCACTGGGTTGAGAGTTTTGATTGTTAGTGAAGACAGTGGTTGTAACAGAATTTGCTTTTATTTGGTGAAGTTGAAGATTATTAAGATTTGACAAAATAAAATGGGAGTTTGGTCCCACATCAGAAAAAATGAGGATTTCTCAATCCTATCTGAATAATCCAAACCCTTTTATTTTTAATTGTCCCAGTTGGAGAACACTTTAAGAATTGCATTTTGAAAAATGTGATTCAGTATATACTTGGATATTGTGTGTCTCTATTAAGAAATATCGTGAGCGATTTATTGGTTCGATTCAGCAACTATTAACAAAAAAAAAAAAAAAAAAGGGCTTTTTCTGTTGCTTGCTCTCGATTAATTGTTCTTATACATTTAACATTTAAAAGTGAATAGCTTTTCTCTCCAACTTTTTTTCCGTAAAATTTATTAGAACTTTTTAAATATCTATCCAAATGTATGTTTAAATATTTTCGTTTAAATGATCTGATTTAACTTACAAAAAATTATAGCAAATAACATATTTTATAGATACATTGAAAATTTATATCATGTTTTTAAAAAAATGATAAATTATAACATATATTTATAGTAAATCCTTAGATTTTCTAAAAAATTTAGATTTTTAATTAATTTTTAATAACAAATTTATGTACATAGTTTCATATTAAAATAAGAGAATATGAAAGTCTATATGTGGTAATAAATTTGATTATGCTATTTGTTATTATGCTTAAAACTTTATGCTATAATTTACTATTACTTTTTTCAAAAATGGTATTTTGTTCTTTCTCCCTTTAAATTGTAGTCAAGTATTTAGGAAAATTATAGCAAATAACATATTTCATAGGTACCTTTGAAGTTTATATCATGTTATTAAAAGATGATAAATTATAACATAGATTTCTTGTAAATTCTTAGATTTTATTGGATTTCAAAAAAAATTTTGGATTTACGATTAATTTATAACAACAAATTTATGTATATAGTTTCATGTTAAAGAGAGAGAAGATGAAGGAGTAGGGTTTTTTAACTGTTATGTGATCATAAATTTGATTATGTTATTTATTATTATATTTAAAATTTTTTTACTATAATTTACTATTACTTTCTTAAAAAATACCTATTAAAAAAATTAAATAAACAACCACATTTTTTTTTATCTGTTGACCAACATGACATAAATTGTAGTTACTTTTAATTTAATTTTATGTCATAGTAGTCTAGTGTTAAATTTCTATCGTTCAGGTGCTTTCCCTGATACTATTTTGCTCTTTCTTGTAGAGGTGTTCATCGAATCGAATCAACCAATCAAACTGTTTGATCCAATCCAGTCTAATCCTTTTTTTTTTTTCTGGATAACTGACCTCTATTAGATTGGATCGGATGTCAACTATTAAAAACTAACCTAGATTGGATTGGATGTACTTTTATACTCAAAATATCTAATCCAATCCAATTTAATCCACCCTTTTATTTATATTTTATGTAAAAAAAAATATAAATTATATTTATGATGTATATAATTTGTCCAAAATTAAGTATTTCTTTCATACAACTTCACATAAAAAAAAACTTCAAAGCCTACATGGTATGATATAAAAATTAGAAAAATCATTCTTTCATTTTCTAATTCCCTGACATATTATGTTACACTTTCCCACGTTCTATAATTCTTCGTTGTTTGTTTAAATTTTGATATTTAACTAATATGTGATTTATATAGAAAAGACCTAATAGATTACTTATCATAGATAGACTAAATAAGAAAATGGACAAAGTAGAAGAAAAATACAATCCAATATAAAGGTCCTAGTGCAATTGATTATTCTAATCTAATCTAAACGACCATAAATGGATTGAATTGAATAAAAGGTCGGTCATTATACAATTAAAATAGGATGGATCCTATCTGGTGAATATCTCTACTTTCTCCCAAAGTACTTTTTTTTGGAAGAAATCTCCCAAGTAGTTATATAGAAGAGCTTTTTGCCCCCAAAAAAAAAAAAAAAAAAAAAAAGCAGTTATATAGAAGAGTGAAATCATAGCCCAGTTTTGAAGCCTACCTCTTCGGAAAAAAAGCCCATTTTTAAATAGGACTTTCGGGTCACCTCATGGAAACGGGACCAAACCGCAAACCCTCTTCGGGGACTCAATTCCTACGCCGATTTCATCCCAGAAAATCACCCTAAAAACAAAACCTACAAGTCTTCGATCTTCTTTCCATAACATAAATCCAGATCGTAATAAGAAATAGACCGGTATTTGAATCTCTCTTTCTCTCTCTTCCGTCTCTCTTCTCTTTATCTCTCTTCAAACGGGTCTTTTCGACCCCTTTTCTCTCCTCAAATCTCCATCGCCGCTTCGCTTTCGGAGCTCTCTTTCTTTGTCAGGTAATTTTATTGTTGTATTGAAATGGAATGAATACGGGTTTCTGAACTTTTCCTCATGTCATTTCTATTTCTGAAAAACAAGAAAAAGCTAAGAAACAACAAAGTACTTGTTCCATTTATTTTTTTCGTGTTTCGGTTTTGCTTGTACAGTGAATTTCAGGAGCTTTTTGAAGACCTGCTAAAACTTTTGGTGGGCAATTTGGTAAGTACCCTTTTCAGTATTCTGGATTTGTAATGTAAAACTTATCATTTCTAGCTTTTATTCAGACTGAGATTATTGTTGTTATTTTGTGTGTGTAATAGGAAAAAGGTGAGGTGAGTTTTTTTTTTTCCTTTTCTTTATTTATATGGGGAAATCTGGGGCAAGGAAGAAGAAGAGTGGTTCAAACCAAGCTTCAGGAGATAACAATTCAACAGCTCCAAGTGCTAATGGTGGTGTTGATTTGGACTCTTCCATATTTTTGAAACGAGCCCACGAGCTTAAAGAGGAAGGGAACAAGAGGTTTCAGACTAAGGACTATGTGGGTGCCCTTGAACAGTATGATAATGCTCTTAGGCTCACTCCCAAGACCCACCCGGACAGGGCGGTTTTCTACAGCAATAGGGCAGCTTGTTTGATGCAAATGAAGCCT
This sequence comes from Ficus hispida, assembly GCA_025413025.1. NCBI lineage: Eukaryota > Viridiplantae > Streptophyta > Magnoliopsida > Rosales > Moraceae > Ficus > Ficus hispida. Next base: position 22,248,496 of record CM046361.1, read on the forward strand.
ATTGATTATGAGAATGTGATTGCGGAGTGCACCATGGCGCTCCAGGTTCAGCCGCGGTTTGTCAGGGCCCTTCTTCGGAGGGCTCGGGCATTCGAGGCGATAGGGAAGTATGAAATGGCGATGCAAGATGTTCAGGTGTTGTTGATGGCTGAACCGAAACATCGGGATGCATTGGAGATTGCCCAGCGGCTGCGGACGGCACTTGGGCCTCGTCAGGAGGCGCAGCAAGACCTCCATAGCCGCCCTTCCCCTGCCGCGCTTGGAGCTTCCGCAGTTCGTGGTGCCCCAATTGGTGGACTAGGACCGTGTCTTCCAGCCCGACCAGTGCAAAAGAAGGGTACTACTTCGGTGGGGTTGGCTGCTGCATCGACAAACAGTAAGGCGGAGAAACCTCAGACTGTTTTGCCCACTGAAAATGGTTCTGAACCCAGAGCCCAATTGCCAAAACTTGTACTGACGCCTTCAAACAGTTCAACAAAACATCCAAACACAAGTAACCAAAAGGAGCCTTCGTCATCTTCATCAGTGTCATTGCCGGCAATACGATGGAGGCCATTGAAACTTGTCTATGATCATGACATAAGGCTAGCCCAAATGCCTCTGAATTGCAGTTTCAGGGTGTTGAGGGAAACCGTAACCAAGCGCTTCCCTTCCTCAAAGTCCGTTTTGATCAAGTACAACGATAATGATGGTGATTTGGTGACTATAACCTCTACTGGTGAACTCAGATTGGCAGAGTCTAGTGTGGATAGCCATGTTTCGAAAGATCCCAGCACAGATGAAACAGACTCGATCAGCATGTTGAGATTGCATATTGTGGAGGTGAGTCCTGAGCAAGAGCCACCTTTACCAGAAGAAGAAGAGGAGAAACTTGTGGAGAATGAGGTGAAGGGAGATGAGAACGGATCTCATTCCTCACTGGGAGAATCTGTGTTAGAAGTTGATGATTCTGAAGCTGATAAGACAGAGAAACAAGCTCCCAAGGAGAAACCAGCAGCTTCAGAAGATCCCGAGAGCAAGGAACTAGAAATGGATGATTGGTTGTTTGAGTTTGCTCAGCTTTTTCGCACCCATGTCGGCATTGACCCAGATGCTCATATTGACTTGCACGAGCTGGGAATGGAGTTGTGTTCTGAGGCCCTTGAGGAGACAGTAACTAGTGAAGAAGCTCAGGGTCTTTTTGACAAGGCTGCCTCAAAGTTTCAGGAGGTGGCTGCTTTGGCCTTTTTCAATTGGGGAAATGTTCATATGTGTGCAGCAAGGAAGCGAATTCCTTTGGATGAATCCGCTGGAAAGGAGATAGTGGAAACACAGCTTCAGACAGCTTATGACTGGGTCAAGGAAAAATATTCCTTGGCCAAGGAGAAGTATGAGGAAGCACTTGCCATCAAGCCAGACTTTTACGAGGGGTTACTGGCACTAGGGCAGCAGCAATTTGAAATGGCTAAACTCCATTGGTCTTTCGCAATTGCCAAGAAAATAGATCTCTCAAGCTGGGATTCTACGGAAACTTTGAAACTTTTTGATAGTGCGGAAGAGAAGATGAAAGTTGCCACAGAGATGTGGGAGAAGTTGGAGGAACAAAGAGCGAATGAACAAAAAGATCCAAATGCAATCAAGAGGGAGGAAATGTTGAAAAGAAGGAAAAAACAAGGGACCGGAAATGAAGGCGAATCCTCAGGAAACCAGGGCGAGATTTCAGCAGAAGAAGCAGCAGAACAAGCCGCAATAATGAAATCACAAATCCATCTGTTCTGGGGAAATATGCTTTTCGAGCGATCCCAAGTAGAATGTAAACTGGGGATGGTGATTGGAAGAACAATCTGGATGCCGCTGTTGAGCGCTTTAAACTTGCCGGAGCTTCCGAAACAGATATCTCGATGGTTCTGAAGAACCATTGCTCCAATGGCGATTCAGCAGAAGGAGACGACATAAAGATGCAAACTCTAGCCAGTGTTGACGAATCAAAAAAGAATGATGAGAGCAGTCGAGTGCGATCATAGAATCAATTTGGGAAATGGATTTCATGAGATAACCATGTATTTTCTTGTTAATCATGGCGAAGTGGAAATAGGAAATGGGTTTTCTCAGCTAAACGCTAGAATACTAAAATTCTTGTTCTTTGCTTCTTTATTTAAAATTGGGTACCAAATATGCATTTGTGTACTCAAAAAGATTTTGGACATTTTGTTCCCTACTTTCTAGCTGGCGTTTTGTTTACTTTATTGCAATATTGATCAAGGCTTGGTTCCAACTTTGGACAAAGTTATTTGGTTTCTAAAATGCTGTCTTCATCTAAATGGTACACTCTGCTTATTTAAGCTGGTGTTATAATCTGGTCTGATTTTTGCAATTTTTTTTTTTTTGTTGCTACTTTGTCCTGGTTCATCGTTTTAGTGATTGTATTTGCTGCAACATTAATGTACACGGATAAAAATTTGATAGATGTAGTGTTTATATATATATATATATATATTTATGTTTATATCTAGTATACATGTTTATCCTCATTTTAGGGGTCAAGGGTCAAGTTCCCATGTTCATCTTGTACTTCTGTTTAATATCCCAGTGATCTTTTTTGATAGGAAACCATTTTGAATACTATTTCAGGGATTAGTTGTGATGATGTGCCAACAGTCACCCGCGTTGATTGTAATTAGCTTTTTGATAAATGAAAAACGTCAGGAAACGACGCACAATTGTAATTCGAAACGACATCATACATAAACCACGCATTATCTTCATAAAACGACGATGAATTGAAACAGCATGGTACAACAAAATCATCCGTAAACGGCATTAATTATGAAACAGTAGAATTTTAAAAAACGACGATATGAAATGCTGCAATACGTTTACAATAATTCCGCGGATATTATATATTTTCCAGAAATTCCTATAATATTTTCTTTAACGAAAAATTTACTATACCACTATTTCCATATCAATACTTTTCAAATATAAAAATTATCATAGAAATATAGATAAAAATATTTTTTTTTTCAATAAAAAACATGGATTTTTCAACCCTTCATTTAAAAAAAAAAAAAAGAGAGAGAGATATTTTTAAATCTTCCATTTCCTTTTTAAAGTTTCGAAAACAATGCCATTTTGAATTTCAATATAGTATCGATTATCAAATGATATCGAATGACGTTATCATAGAGCGACAACATGTTTACAGAACGACAACAAACAAACGAAGTCAAAACAAAACTTAAGAACGACAATATCTTTAGAAGACAGAAGACTATAACCTGGAAAGCGACAAAAGACTTAAAACGAAAACATTCGAAAACGTCTCATCGAAGAAAACGATACACCAGAAAAAACAGACCTTGGGGTCTTCTTCTTGGTCCTTCATCTGAGAAAGATAAACCCTTTTTTGCCGTAACTTAGCTCACCAACACAACAACAATGGCGTCTCTCCCATGGGTGATAGTCGTTGACGTACTCTGTCAACTTCCGGTGAAGGATTTGCTGCGTTACAGGACCGTCTGCAAGGCGTGGTGCTCTCTAATCGACGGCCCTGATTTCATCAAACTCCACCTGAAGCGCTCCAAGGAGACCAGCTCCAACCTCGGCCTCGTTCTTAGAGGCCACGACGCCCTCCACTGGCTCGACCTCGACAGACTCGACTCGCCGGTTCGACTCAGTCCCCCAATCGACGACGGCGGCAAGATCGTCCAAGTCTTCGGAAGCTGCGACGGCTTGCTCGCCGTGATGAATCGCCGCGGTGATTTTGCTCTCTGGAACCCATCAACTCGAAGGTACACGACCTGTTTCCCTATCTCTGATATCAATCGGCCACTTGCTCGTCGTGGTCCTCCAATTTACATTACAGGACTCGGTTACGATCCTGTTAGCGATGACCATAAGCTGTTCAGAATTACGTGTTCCGATACGTTTCGATGGAAAGGAGATGTTGATATTTACAGTGTAAAGACCAACACTTGGAAGATATTGAACAATTTAGCTAATGATTTCATTCTTAGTGGTCCAATTGGGGTACTCGTTTGTAATGCTTTACATTGGTTTTCGGTGCGGCTCACTCACCTCAAATTGACGATTTTTGCGTTCGACCTCGTGACGGAGACTTGCTACGAGGTGCCGCTGCCGGGTTCGGACGATGATAGGATCGAGTGTAGAAGGAAATTAGTGGAGTTAGGAGGGTGCCTTTGTATGGTGTATTGTGGCGAGAATGGTGAGAATTCAGACCGTATTGATGTGTACGTGATGAAAGAGTATAGCGTTGGGGAATCCTGGACTCAGCTGTTCACAGTGGAGCCGACGGATGTGATTGGTTCTTTCCGACGAGTTGTTGCCATTGCGTATTGGAAGGGTGGTGATCAGGTTCTGTTGGATCTTGACGGTGAAAAGTTTCTCGTGTATGATCTGCAGACGAAGAGGGCTGAGAATGTGAGAGCTATTGATGTTCCTATAAGGCTTGACACGAGAATTTGTGTGCAAAGTCTCGTTGGACTTGGCGGGACTAATGGGGAAAGCACTGGGGAGCAGGCTAGAGAGAATAGGGACAAGAGCAATAAGCGGAAACAGCAATTGAGTGGGAACGAGACTAGGTATGCATACTGATCTTCATCTTTGTAGGCTTGCTTCTTCTTTTTTTTTTTTCAAGTGGACAGATATATGGTTTGCGTGAATAAGGTAAACTGATCTATCTGATGAATTGTTTAAGTTTTCACTCATCTAGTTCAGTTACTCTCAACCAATTCTGACCTTTAGTTAGTGATTTTGTGGAAACTTTATAGCTCATTGCTATCCTATCGGATATTTGATTAGGGATGATTTCCTGTGCAAAGAATTTAAACCGGTGTAAAGAATGGAAAGAAAGAGGACTTGAGGTATGTTAATGCTTAGTAGAGAGAAACATTTTGCAGTTTACCTGTGCGGTCTTTTTTTTTTTTTTTTTTGGTTTGAAACACTGTGTTGATGACTATCATGAATTGATGTTGAATAATTTTCTTATCTAATCTTTCTTGGTGCCTTTGTTTCTTTTAGGCTATAATACTGCCATGTTTTGCTTGAGTTTTAGCTCATGCACTCGTCTCTTTATGAACAGGGTAAAAATGCAACTCATAAGCAATGCAATTGGGTCTTTTGATGCATTATTGCGTGGTTGACATCTCAAGTTTGAATGGGGTTTACTTTAGCTAATATCTTCCGAACTTATCTTCTAGTTGTGTATATGAAATGTGGTGCACATATAGGAAGTGTGGTCTTTAACATTTATAATATATGGTTTTGTAAGTAATTCCAAATTTTCATGTCCCTAAAGCTTCTGGCACTGTTATTTGTCAACCATAATGCATCCAGCAGGCCGAAACCTACTCCATTCGACTTTTGTTGATTTCAAATTATTTTCTTTAGGGATGAGAATTTGCACATTAATGTGGAGGCTTCGGGTGGGTCTCTTTGCTTGCTTTATAACTACGTCTCGGACAATTCTAATGCCGATTGGGCGAGCGCCTCCGACCGTGTCGATATGTGGATTATGAAAGAGTGAGGGATGAAGGAATCTTGGACTAAATTTTGTACTGTGGTGCCATCCTATGTGATTGGCTCTTTTAGTTAGGTATTCCCTATTGCCTACTTGAAGAGTGATAATCAAGTTCTCATGAATAAGAACGGTGTGAAGTTTATAGTTTATGATCTGGAAAGTAAAAAGGCTAAGACTGTGAAGATTTCCGGTGCTCCTGATAATATTGAAACAGAACTCTGTGTGGAGAGCCTTGTTAGACTTGATGGTGATGATGACGGGCCATTTGGTTAAGAAGAGGAAGAAGAGGTAATGTGTTTACTTATTTCCTGCTTTCTTATTTTCTTGCATTATTTTTGCAGTTTCGGTTGTCAAAAACAATACCAGTGTAGTTTTCTACAATTCCTTTGGACTGACTACTGACTGAGCAAGGGATGAGATCGTTCTTGATTTGCAACCTGTGGAATGAACTTGAGCAGCCTCTTATCGAGATAACGGAACGGCATAACCAATTATCTACCAAGCTAGCAAACCGGTATTCTTTTGGTGAAAGAACTAACCACAATCTTCTCCACATCGAGCGCAAGTTGCGTTGTTGGTTCTGGTTTGCTTAGGACTATTAGGTTGCTAGTCTTTCGATTGTTCCCGGCCTCTTTTCTCAAAATTCCATCTTTTCTGATGGAACAATTGTTCTTGTGGTGGTGTTTTGCATTTGCTGGATGAGCCTTACTTGATGCATGTTGTTAGTTCAGTAGCTAACGCACTTACTAATTTTAACCTTCTAATAGTAGCTGCTTGAAAGAGAATTGTCATTCATTTTATTTGATCAACTTTCTAACCTTTTCTTTCTTCAATAGACGATTTCCTTTCTCATGGATTCAAGCTGGTGTTATGGCAAGCTGAAGAAAATATAGATTACTAAAGAGGTATATATGTATATATATACATATACATATATGGTTCATCAAATATATATATATATATAATACATATAGAGAACGCTTGCTTACTAGGCTTATAATGATGCTAAATTTTTTTCCAGTTTTATATACTTATCTATGTTGGTTCTTCTGTTTCTTTCAGGTTGATACTGGAAAAGGTTTACCTAGGACTTGGCCGAATAGTAGTTTGACTATGGAAAGGAAAAGGGGATTTTGTAAATGCATCTCAGGAACTCAATAGAACTTTGCTAATATCATTTCCTGCAATCGGAATATGCGATTTCTAAGGAGATTTTATATTTACAGGATTATGTTTCAATGTTCATAGTACTTTTGAATTGCATAGCTTTCACCAGTATATACTGTTATGAAGATATAGAACTTTGATAATATCACTTGCAGAATTTCTGTTGTGATAATGTTGAAGTGTTCGTCTTGCTTTTGAATTAAACAGCTTTCTTCTCCTGCATGGACTGTAATGAAGTTGTAGAAAAGTATGATTTGGATTGGATGTTTTTGCCGGAGTGTATTACATGAAAAATATGTAAAAAAAGTGCAGGGGAATTTGATAATAGCAAAGGGTGCATTTAAACAATTGAAATTACCTTATATTGAAGGAGAGTGGGAGTAGACATGTAGAGCATTGAAAGTAAACTGGTACTCTTCAGCTTTCTTTTTGTGCTCCCTTTATCATCTTCCACCGTGGTAGGAGGCACGAGGGATTAAATAATGATTTTACCAACTATTATTTGGGGTTTTTTATAATTTTTTTTTAATATATAGAAAAGCTGACAATTATGAATGATGCTTGATACATAAAAAAAAAAAAAAAAAAAACCGGATTTATGAGTTAATAGTACTCTCTTCCTTTGTTTTGATGACAACGATTAAACTACTTGTCCCCCTTTTAATATTGACCACCAGAACGCGAATTTTTCTTTTTCTTTTTCTTTCTTTCCTTTTTTTTTTTTTTTTTTGGGCTGAAGAACGCCAAAATTTTCTTTTTGATGTCGCTGCTGCTTGCATGTGATAAGCTCAAACAAGAAAGCGTCTTCTTTTTTAAGACGATGGGTCGTTGGCTAAAAGACAAAAGATAGATACTTGAAAAGCGTCTTCTTTAACCGCCATTTTCATCTTCATTTCATTCAAAAAATAATAGCCCTTGCTTCCATTTCATTTGTAACCGAGAGAAGAAACTTTCTTTCTAAGATTTAAAAAAAAAAAAAAAAAAACCCTAACCCTAGAAACTGATCAGACAACAATGGCGAGCCTCCCAGAGGACATCACCGTCAACATACTCTGTAGACTACCCGTGAAGGATCTCCTACGCTACAGGTCGGTCTCCAAGCCCTGGCGCTCTCTGATCGACGGCCCTGATTTCATCAAGATGCATCTCAACAACTCCATGGAAACGAGCTCCAATCTCGGCATCGTCATCAGGGACTGCGACCTCCACTGGGTCGACCTCGGCACTCTCGACTCGGCCGTGAAACTCCGTCACCCAATCGGGAAACATGGCGACGGCACTGAAGTCTTGGGCTCTTGCCATGGGTTGCTTGTTCTCTTGAATATCGACGATGACGTCGCGCTCTGGAATCCCTCAACCAGAAGGTACAGAAAATTACCCGTTTCCGATATTGAGTTCCCTCCTGGGATTTTTCCTGTTGTTCAGTTTATCGTTTATGGATTTGGGTATAACCCCATTAGCGATGACTATAAGTTGGTGAGGATGGTACAGTTTTTCGGGGACGAGGGTGAAGATTCTTTTGATTCCGAGGTTAAGATTTACAGCGCGAAATCGAATACTTGGAGAGGATTAGTGACTTTCCTCTTTACTTGCGTTACAAGCGTGGGTTTGGTAAACTTGCCAACAATGCTTTACACTGGGTAGTGTCTAGAAAGCCTTTGTCCGATGTTTCGAAATTAGTTTTTGCGCTTGATCTTGTGACCGAGGAATACCGGCAGGTGCCATTGCCGGACTTTAGGGATGAGAATTTGCACATTAATGTGGAGGCTTTGGGTGGGTCTCTTTGCTTGCTTTGTAACTACGTTTCGGACGATCCTGATGCTGATTGGGGGAGTGCCTCCGACCATGTCGATATGTGGATTATGAGAGAGTATGGGGTGAAGGAATCCTGGACTAAATTTTGTACTGTGGTGCCGTCCTATGTGATTGGCTCTTTCAGTTATGTATTCCCTATTGCCTACTTGAAGAATGGTAATCAAGTTCTCATGAATAAGAATGGTGAGAAGTTTATAGTGTATGATCTGGAAAGTGAAAAGGCTAAGAATGTGAAGATTTCCGGTGTTCCTGATCATATGGAAACAGAACTATGTGTCGAGAGCCTTGTTAGACTGGATGATAATGATGGGCCATTTGGTTGGAAGCTGGGAGAGGAAGATAAGAAGAAGAAGAAGAGGGATCAAAAGCAGAGGAAGAAGAAACAGAGGTAATCTGTTTACTCATTTCCTGCTTTGTTATTTTCTTGTGTTATGTTTGCAGTTTCAGTCGTCAAAAACAATACCCGTGTAGTTTTCTACTGTTCCTTTGGACTGACTACTGACTGAGCAAGGGATGAGACCATCGTTGATTCGCAACCTGTGGTATGACCTTGAGCAGCCTCTTATCAAGATAACTGAACGACATAACTAGTTATCTACCAAACTAGGAAACCAGTATTCTTTTGGTGAAATAACTAAACATGATCTTCCTCGCATCGAGCGCGAGTTGCTTAGGACTGTCAGGTTGCTAGTCTTTCGATGGTTCCCAACCGCTTTTCTCAAAATTCCATCTTTTCTGAGGAAGCAATTGTTCTTGTCGTGTTTTCCATTTTGCTGGATGAGTCTTACTTGATGCATGTTGTTAGTTCAGTAACTAACCCACTCACTAATTTTAACCTTCTAATAGTAGCTGCCTGAAAGAGAATTGACATTCATTTTATTTGATCAACTTTCTAACTTTTTCTTTCTTCAATAGGGACGATTTCCTTTCTCATGGATTCAAGCTGGTGTTATAAGCAAGCTTAAGAAAATATAGACTACTGAAGAGGCATATATACGTATTATATAAAGAATGCTTGCTTATTAGGCGTATAATGATGCTGAATTTTTTTCCAGTTTTATATACTAATCTATATTGGTTCTCCTATTTCTTACAAGTTGATACTGGAAAAGGTTTACATAGGACTTGGCCGAATAGTAGTTTGACTATGGAAAGCAAAAGGGGATTTTGTAAATGCATCTCAGGAACTCAATAGAACTTTGCTAATATCATTTCCTAGAATTGGAATATGCCTTTTCTCAGGAGATATATTTACAGGATTATGTTTAGATGTGAATAGTACTTTTGAAGTGTATAGCTATCTCCCGGATATATTAATATGAAGAAATAGAACTTTGGTAATATCACTCGCAGGATTTGTGTTGTGATTATGGTAAGTGTTCGTATTGCGTTTGAACTACACAACTTTCTTCTCCCACATGGACTGTAATGAAGTTATTGACAAAATATGATTTGGATTGGATGTTTTTGTCGGAATGTTTTACATGAAAAATATGTAAATATGTCCGAGATGGAACATGAGCTGCCCCCATGGCACCCATTTCTCATTTGTTCAAAAAAAAAAATGCAATTTAATATAATAAATTACTTACTAATTTCTTTTTCATTTAGCAGTTTTTAAGACATTTTCGGTAAATAAGTTACAGTAAATCCATTTATTTACGAAAGAATAAATAAATTACTATGTTTATTTATCTGTGACATATTTTGAAACCTACTTCTTTTTCAAAATGCAACTATCCTTTTCGAATTTACTTTGAACCACTCGTCCTGAATATTATAGTATAGAAGAAATCGTTAGACTGACTAATAGAATGACAAGAACTTATTCAATTACTTATAAAAAAAAAAAAAAAAAGAGAGAACTTTATTCAATTTTATTTAAAGTATTATTTAAACTACAAAATCAAGATTGAAAATTTATGTAAATCACTATAAATTCAACGCGCACAGATAAACTATACATTAACCAAATAACATTCTTATTCTCTGTTTTTTTTTTTTTTAAATACGTGTCTACCTAGGAATTAATAGATTTTTGTCTGATAACCAAGAAAACAGTGTGTTACTAGTGACATTTTAAAATAAATAAATAAACAAATCAAACCACTAGGGCTAGTGGTGAGGGTGGGATGGGTTAAGAACTTAGGATGCGTTAGTATGCGTTTAGTATTCGGGTTGAGTTTGAAATAAAATGAAAATTTTAAATTAAAATTAGTTGACTTTTTAAAAATTAATTATAATTTATGTTGATTTAAAAAAAAGATAAAAAATCAATCGTAAAATATAGTTAAGTTAAAAATAAACTCGACTATCCAGCCTAGTCCCATGTTTGAACTAGGAGTAGGCGCCTGTAATTAATATTTGTGAGGTTTAGGACACATGATGCATACCAATAATTAAAAAAAAAATCTATAAATAAATAAATATATCTAACATCTTCACAGTACCCGTTCGGTCGCCTATTACAACAGAAACGTGCGACTGGGGACGACTCATGTTAAAACACAAATAAATAAATAAATAAATGGATGGAATAAGCAAAGCAAATCTTGCGTTGCATTTCAATATAAATTACTGAGCAAAGAAGAAACTCTCTCTCGAAGAAAGAAGAAACCCCAGCTTTGATCAGACAACAATGGCGAGTCTCCCATAGGAATTATCGTCGACATACTCTGTCGACTACCCGTGAAGGATCTCCTGCGCTACAGGTCCGTCTCCAGGCGGTGGCTCTCCCTAATCGACGGTCCTGATTACATCAAGATGCATCTCAACAACTCCATTGAAACAAGCTCCAACTGGCGTCGTCATTAGTAACTTGAAGCTCTACTGGGTCGACCTTGACTTGCTCGACTCGGCCGTGAAACTCAATCATCACCCATTACGAGGAGACAATGACGAGTCCGAAGTCGTGGGCTCTTGCCATGGACCGATGGCTCTCTGGAATAGCGATTGTGACGCCGCTATCTGGAATCCATCAACTAGAAGGTACAGAAAATTACCTTTTTCTGATGTTGAGTGCCCTCCAGTGGATGTGATTTTCCTACCAAGTACTCGTCGTATCGTTTTTGGATTTGGTTTTGATCCCATTAGCAATGACTACAAGTTGGTGATGATTGTCCTGTTTTTTGGGGACGAGGGTGAAGATTCTTTCGAGTCCGAGGTTAAGATTTATAGTGCAAAATCGAACACGTGGAAAAGGATTCGTGATCTTCCTTAGTACATACGTTTCAGCTGTGTTCATGGGGCTTATGCTAATAATGCTTTGCATTGGGTGGTGTCTAGAAATCCTGTCTGATCCTTCAAACTTTGTCCTCGCGCTTGTGACCGAGGCATATCGTGAGGTGCCGCTGCCGGATTGTAAGGATGTGGTGGTTTTCATGAATGTGGAGGTTTTGGGAGGGTCCCTTCGCTTGCTTTGTAACTACGCAGTGGAAAACTTATTATCATTCGATTTGGAAAGGGAAATGGCTAGGATTGTGAGGATTTCTAGTACTCTTAAAGTATGCGAAAACTGTATTGTGTGTGGGAAGCCTCGTTGGACATGATGGCATTGATGGGCAACATGGTTGGAAGTTGGTAAAGGAAGATGGAAATTGAAGGAGACAGAGAAGCGGAACAAGAATCAGAAGTAGAGGTATCGCATAGCTTTTTCCAGTTCCGCCATTTCTGATACGTTTTGGTTTACTTAAAAAAACAAATTTAAAGATTCCAGTGTAGCCTTTTATTTTTTCTTGTAGGCGTTGAAAATTTAATAGCTTGGTGACTGCATTATTCTAACTTTCCTATATTAGCTTCGTATTAGAAAAGTTTCTTCTGTTTTTATTTAATCAACTTTCTTAGTTTTTCAATTTTTGGTATTCGATGATTCCTCCCCTCTAAAACTTGAAAGGATTCGATATGGTGTTATACATACATACATACATATATATATATATATATATATCTTATATATATGATTTTCTTATACAGATTCTAAATTTTAGTATATCATATTAAGGTTCGTCATTTTTTAAATTATTGTTGTAATATTGACTTCCTTATTTACCAATATTCATTTTTCTGTTTCTTTCATGTTCATAATGGAAGGCATTTTACTAGTGCTTGACAACGGAATGTTTTGATAATGGAAAGTGAAAATGGGATTTCGTAAATGCATGTCATGAACTAAATAGAACTTTGCTTATGTCATTTTCTTGAACATCTGTTTTTTCAGGTTACGGTCTTTACGTGATCGTGTTTTTGATATTCTTACTACTTTAGAACCGCATAGCTTTCTCCTGTAGAGAATGCTATGAAGCAACAGAAGAACATGATTTCGTTGCAACTTTTCTTTATGAAACGATATGTGAAAATGCACGTGGAGGTCACATGTAGAATTAATTATTTAGATTATGCATGCAATCATACATATATATATATATATATTAATATATCCTATATAAAATTCAATTTAACATAAAAATCAACTTTTAAAAATAAAATACTCCTTTCTATAAAATCCAATTCAATATTGATCAATAAAAAACAATAATCCTAATCGGTTCATATACTTGGACAAATGTTGTATTGATGTTAGAATTTCATCTTGAACCTTTAAGATTTTAATTCAATACGGGAATCGTTAGCTCGTGAATATTTGAATGATTTAATATGCTAATTGTTTGTTTTCTAATTCAATTTTTGAAAACAAGAAATCTTTTTGATAAACGTTTGGAAGCGGAATAAAAAAAAAAAAAAAGTTATCCAAGAAATAAGTGTGGGCATAATCATTGTGGGGGTGGTTGTGGGGTGGTTGGGAAGTGATATGAGAGAGGAGTATGGTAGCATAATTAAGGGAAAAAAAAAGTTAAGATGGGACAAATTAACAAATTTAAATAAACATGTAGGATAAATTGATAATGACGAAAAATATGTGAAGCTACTTTCTTAAATACATAAATCCGTCAAGTTCCTATAAGTTTTGCCATACAATAAAGAAAAATTCCCACTACCAGTGTATTTCCACAGGGAGAAAAAAAAATATATATATATATGTTCTACAGTAAGTTCTGCTACGCACGCTTTTGTTATTCTCCATTATAAAATAAAGTTTTCACCTTTATCATTTTAATTTTAAAGCTTTCGACTTTTTTCTAATCATTAGCTTCTCGTATCATATGTTAAAATCCAAACAATAGAAACATTATGTCTTTTTTTTTAATAGATTTAAACAAATATAAATTTTTAAAAAAAAATTCTTACAATAACTCGTATTATTACTTAAATTTTCAACTCAAAAACTATAAAACAAACAGGTCCTAAGCTTTTGCTATTTAAAAAAAATAAAATAAAATAAAAAGGAAAGAAAGAAGAAGTCGAAAACAATAGGCACGGAATTTCATCGATTTGACAGATTACGCAATCAGAATCACAGAATCAAATCATAGAGCCTCTCATCACCGTCCGATTCTCTAGTGTGAACTCACCAGAGCCTCTGTAACAGTCACTGCGTCGTACGATAGTATATCTCCATCTGTTTAATTATTTATTTATTCAGTTTTATAAATATATGTCCAATATATTACGGTACGTGATAGCTTAAGAAAGAAGAGAGAGTGTATGGAGAAATACGGCTGCGTAGTCGGGCGACATTTCCGATCGTTTTCTATCTCAATTTCCTTTGAAATTTCTCACCTTTTTCTTCCACTTTCTTCCCAGCCAAACAGCCACACGGAGAGAGGCACAGACAGACGACTTAATTGTCGTTTTGGTTTTTTCGATTGGGATTGAGGTTTATCGGGTTTGCAGAGGCGATTTCCCGAGGAGAACGAGCCCAGCGTGCGTTTGATAGCGCAGCGGCGCTGTCAATCACCACCACCACCACCGTCTCTCGTCGAAGCGGAAGTTGAACGACTAGGGTGGCCCCAACTTCGACGATTACGGCGAAGACGATAAGGAAGAAGGAGACGACGCCGGTTTCTCTGACCTAGTCTCCGTCAGAATGAAGAAGAACGAGCCCGACGCCGCCGTCGATTCCTCATCGGACGGCTCTCCCTGCCCCTACTCCGCCGGCACCTCTCAGCACCTCAATTCTAGGGTTTCCGATGCTCAATCCGCCTCCTTCGGGACCAGATCCGGTCGCTCCAAGTCCGCTCGCTCCCCCTCCTCGTTGCAGTTCTTCGTCAGGATGCTCTCCGAGGGCTATAATCTGATAATTCAGGCCGATGCCAACGACACCGTGAAATCGCTCCACGAGCGGATACAGGCCATCACCGGAATTCCGCTCTTCGAGCAGAGGCTCATTTACCGGGGGAAGCAGCTCCAGTGGGAGGACTCCCTCGGCGATTGCTCGATTCAAAACGACGCCAGTTTGCAGCTTGTTGGCCGTATGCGGAGCACGGAGCATCCGCACGCTTGGCAGGTCATTGACGACATGATTTCGATGATTTGCCGGCTTTGCAAAGGCGAATTGTTCCCTTCGGCGGTGAAAGACATCAAGAATTGCATGACTGAGTACTTTTCCATGACACCCAAGTTGGTAAACGACTCTGCTACAAGCCACCTCCGGATATTCATGTTGTCCTCGGCTCCGGCGGCGCTGGTTATGCTCTATGCCTCGCCTATAAAGGTTAATAAGGAGTTTGGCGAAAGCTCAGTTAAGCATTTCTTGGCTTTGATTCGTAATTCGTTGCATAAACCTTTCAATAATCAATGTGCACCTATGCTGTTAGAGTTTTGTAAGTTGCTTAGGAGAGTCGGGTATGAGGACCCTTTATATGTATCTTGCCGGAATGCTTTAGGCTCCTTGTTGGAAAATGTTGCCACTTCGAATAGTCATGGGTCGGCTTTACCTGACAACGTTAAGGAATTGATTGGGGTTCAAGAGATTTTTCCGTTTGTTAGTGAGCTGTCAAAGCGGTTGTCTAGAGATTTGGTTTCGAGTATGGAGTTGACCGGATGTGTGGGGCCTTTGGTGACTGATGTTCATGATTTTGCTGCTTTCTTGCTCCCTTTGTGTAACGCAATCACTGAGCAAGTGGGGTTTAAAGGTCCAATTTCGGTGATGTTAGATGGAACAGGTTATAAGCATCTGTCATACGGTGAGGAGATTGAGTTGCTTCATCGTATATTTCTTGACTTGCTTTACAGGATGGACCAGTGTCTTCACAAGATGGAAGACCATTTAACTGGAAAAGGAAATGGGGATGGTGATGTAGCTCAAACTCGATGGTCTCAGTATCTTTCCATTTTAAAGGAACTAAATATCATTTCCAAACTCTATGAGGATGCTGAAGAAAGATTCTGGGCAGTATTGCGACTCAGAAGGTCTTCATTCTGTGTGCTAATTGTTAAATATGCAAAGCGAAGTGATGATAACCAATGGATTCTTAAGCACAATGATGTGCTTGATTTTGAATCCAGGAGGCATTTGGATATGATATCAAATTCAGGTTAGTCATTTTGAATAATAAGTTGCAACACTGATGTCAATTGTCAAGTGGCCAACTGATCTGTTGTTTCTTCTGTTTCTTTCAGGTTGATAGTGGAAAAGGTTTAGCTAGGACTTACCCGAAATAGTAGCTTGACATGGAAAGCAGAACGGGGTTTTTGTAAATGCATCTCATGAACTGAATTGAACTTTACGAATATCATTTTCTGGAACTAGGACATGTTTTTCTTAGTATTTGGTATTTAGAGGATCATGTTTGAATGTTCATATTACTATCGAACTGCATAGAAAATACTATTTTGGTGGTTTTGTTTGATATCTTTTCCACGGAATGATATGTTAATATATATTTTAATATGCACATGGTGGAAACGTGAGTTGCCTCATAGTCCCATTATCTTCGCAGCTTCTTCTTCTTCTTCTTCTCTCTCTCTCTCTTTTTTTTTTTTTCTTTTCAGTCCAGGTTAACAGGCCTTTGTTTCATTCAAGCTGTAATACTGGAAGGTTTTTTTTGGGGTTTAGCTGATGTAGTAGGTTCGTTATGGAGAGGAAAAGTCTTATTCTTCTTCTTCTTCTTCTTCTTCTTCTTTTTTTCAGTCCAGGTTAAACAGGCCTTTGTTTCATTCAGACTGTAATACTGGAGGGTTTTTGTTGGGGTTTAGCTGATGTAGTAGGTTCGTTATGGACAGGAAGAGTCTTCTTCTTCTTCTTCTTCTTCTTCTTCTTCTTCTTTTCAGTCCAGGTTAAACAGGCCTTTGTTTCATTCAGACTGAAATACTGGAGGGTTTTTGTTGGGGTTTAGCTGATGTAGTAGGTTCGCCATGGACAGGAAAAGTATCAAAGAAGTTTATTTTAGTTGTTGCATCTCATCAACTATCCAACTTGAGTCTTTCGATGCATGATTTCATGGTTCATTTCTTCCGACTTATGTTCCGGATTTTGAAAATGATATGGTGCAGTTAGGGGAAGTGTTCTTTAGCATTTATTTCGCTAGTTTTGTGCTTTCTCATTGCAAGTTATATCGAATAACGCTAAAGCAATGAAATCTGGAAGGTCCCTTTGTCATTAAATTAACCGATAGGAGTTTATCTTGTATTCTGTAATTGGCTTATAAATATGTCTTTGGAAGTAGAGTTAATTAGATTTGAATTCAACCGAACAAGTGCTTTCTTGGAGAGACTCCTGAGAGATTGTTCGTGAGAAAAGAAAGAGCTTTTCTAATGGAAATTACATCTTGATAAAGACAGAATAGAGTGTATTCTCTTTCTGGTGAAAGATCAGTAAGAAATAATGCTACTATGGTTCTTTTCAATTGTTTGTTTCTTCGTTTATGAATTATTTCATGGGGACTTTTTGCGCAATTCACACGCTTGAACATGCTGTTGCATATTGTTCGCTGATCCTTTCCCGCTTTGTTTATCTTCCTCTTCATTCGTTTTATTTCCCCCCTACTTTCTTTCAATGGTGCCTTACCGATCTATCCTTTATCACCATTTCCGTTGACCATGCCACCATCGTTCCGCCATAGGCAGTAGTCGAACTCAAACGTCAAAATAGATGAACAACCCTCTCTGATATGACGTCCTCTTATTATTTTTACAGCATAAAAATTGTTCAAAAAATTTTCTTTTTAATAACTTGGAACTTTAAGGTACTGTACTGATGTTCAATTATTTATCCTTTCTGGTGAGCGCTCTTGAACTTGATGTCTGTGGAGTTTTTTTTTTTTTAATTTTTAAATTTTGTGGAACTGGACGATCCTTATATGACATATGTTGCAAATAATTGTAATACAATCTACTGTATAGTATATACGTATGTATATCTAAATATATTTTGCAAAAGCTACATAATTTTATAGATAAAGCTAATTCTGACCTCCTAAATTTCTGATAGTACCTACTTAGGAAGAAAATTAGCTTCTATTTATTAAGCAGCTTTTCTAATTTGGCCATTGCAAGCATCCTCAATAATCTGCCATTTATTAAAAAGAATCTCATATTTGATATAATGCTTAAAGCTTTAAACAACATGGCACTACCGTGAACAGGTATTCTGGTTCCAACTTTTTTGTCGTTTCGTTTTCGTTTACGTGAAATAATGTCGTTTCCTTTCATGACACTAGTCCTCGCGCCTTTTTTGAAATCGTCCGTTGGAAGCAAAGCAAGAAAAAGAAACAAAATGTATATGAATTCAGTGCAATAAAAAGCATTTCATTTCTCAAACCAAAATTACAAATGCAATAATCTAAAAAGCCCAGAATATGAAAGCCACACCCTCCATTACCAATATTCCTTAAAAAATACAACCCTTTTGCCTTGCTTTTCAGTGTTTTTCACTCGCCTTTCTTTTTTTTCCTTCTTCTTTTCCGGTGACATTGCTTTTTTGTTTGCTATGTTCTCTTGCTTTGGTGCGTTTTTGGCTTTGTCTATTTTCAGCCTATACACATACATATATATACATATATATATATATATGTATATATATATATATATATATCTACTTAATAAAACCTTGCTTCGCATTCCAGCAGTGAGAACTGATCTGAAAAACCATGGCAAACTTCCCTCCGGAGATAATGACCGACATAATTTGCCGGCTTCCTGTGAAGGACCTGCTGCGCTGCCGGTGTGTATCAAAGTCATGGCGATCCATGATCGAAAACCCTGATTTCATCCGAATGCACCTCAAGCATTCCACGGAGACCGACACCAACTCCAGCCTCATCTTCGCAAACTGTAACAAGCAGTTGTTTGGCGTCGAACTCGATGTACTCGACTCAGCCGTGAAGCTGGACGGTCCAAAAGACCATGGGAATATAGTGGGCTCTTGCAGCGGCTTGATTGCTCTAGCAAAGGGACATCAGCTGTGGAACCCAATCACTAGAAGGTACGTAAGATTACTTTTCCTGTGAACTGATTATAATGTTTTCCCGCATTTCATTTATGGATTTGGGCATGACCCCGTCAACAATGATTGTAAAGTGGTGAGGGTGGAGCAATTTTTACAGCCGTTAACAGCCAAATCTGGATCTAATAAGGTTGAGGTTTATAGTACTTAGTCTAATACTTGGAAGTCACTTCCTACTGACTTTCCTTATTACTTCAGTAGGAAGAGTCAGTCTGGTGTTCTTGTCGCTAACGCTCTGCATTGGGTGGTGTTCCGAGAGCCCAAAGCTTTTGTATCGCCATTAATTGTTGCGTTTGATCCAGTGACTGAGGAGTAACGTGAGGTTCCGCTGCCTGGTTCTAACTACGGGGATTTTGCCATGGGGGTGGGGGTATTGGGAGGGTCTCTATGTGTAGTTTTTAATTATTCAGTTTATGGTAGACCAGATTGGCTTAATCCAGACTATATTGTCATATGGGTGATGAAGGAATATGGGCTTAAGCAGTCTTGGACCAAGCTGTGCACGGTGGCATGCATATTTGTCGCCATGTTTCTAGCCATTTTAGTTTACAACATGTGGAACCTATTGCCTTCTTGAAGACTGGTAAGCATGTCATTATGAATCTTAGTGGAAAACTTATTATCATTCAATTTGGAAAGGGAAATGGCTACGAATGTGAGGATTTCTAGTACTCTTAAGTATGCGAAAACTGTATTATGTGCTGGAAGCCTTGTTGGACTTGATGGCATTGATGGGCAACATGGTTGGAAGTTGGTAAAGGAAGATGGAAAGAAGGAGACAAAGAAGAGGAAGAAGAATCAGAAGTCGAGGTAATGCATAGCTTTTTCCAGTTCCACCATTTCTAATACGTTTTGGTTTACTAAAAAAAATGAATTTAAAGGTTCTAGTGTAGCGTTTTATTTTTCGTGTAGGATACATATACAATATGCGTTGAAAATTTAATAGCTCGGTGACTGCATTATTCTGACTTTCCGATATTAGCTTCATATTATAAAAGTTTCTTCTATTTTTATTTAATCATCAACTTTCTTAGTATTTCAATTTTCGGTATTCGATGATTCCTTCCCTCTAAAACTTGAAAGGATTCAATATGTTGTTTTACATATATATATATATTTTATATATATATATATATCTTATGTATATGATTTTCTTATGCAGATTCTAAATTTTAGTATATCATATTAAGGTTCGTCATTCTTTAAATTATTGTTGTAATACTGACGTCCTTATTTATCTATATTCATTCTTCTGTTTCCTTCAGGTTCATAATGGATGGCATTTTGCTGGCGCTTGACGACGTAGTGTTTTGATAATGGAAAGCGGATTTCGTAAATGCATGTCATGAACTAAATAGAACTTTGCTTATGTCATTTTCTTGAACATGTGTTTTTCCAGGTTACGGTCTTTACATGATCATGTTTTTGATGTTCATACTACTTTAGAACTGCATAGCTTTCTCCTGTAGAGAATGCTATGAAGCAACAGAAGAACATGATTTGGATGATTTCGTTGCAACTATTCTTTATGAAACGATATGTGAAAATGCACCTGGAGGGAACATTACCCCATTATTTCCGAAGCATTACTTATATGTTGACTATTAAGACCTATCTGCAGAATAAGATTGTGACGTTGTCTATTTCCAAAACTAATTTATTTCGATTCACTCTCCTTTGGTTCACTATGCAGGGCAATATATTGGTGTTCAACCAATGTTTTCCATGCTTCCGCTCTGAATCTTTTATTTTGGTTCTTGTTCTCAGTCCTAAAGTTTCATTTTCTATCATATATCTTAGTTTTGCAGCTAAAATCGAACACACTGGATCACAGGTCCAAGAGTACTGTCAAACCACCAGGTGTTTCCCGTCATAGGTGGTAGTTGAACTGAAACACTCAAAACTGATGAACAACCTCTGCTATTTGCAATCTTATTACTTTAACAGCATTAAAAATAAATAATAATTAAAAAAAACTGTTAATTTTTTATTTTTAATAACTGTTAAAAGGTTGAAAAATACACATGAATATTTCAATTAAATCTGAAGACCTTAAAAAAATGTTGAAAGGGTGCTTAGCACTTAAATGTTTCATAATAGGCTTGAAAGTAGTTTTCCCAGCAAAAATAAGCAGATAAATAAAAGTATGTGATATGTGTTGAAACTTGAAAATCAGTAGCTAAAATGCCCTTTCAACATTTTTAGCTAAATTGCTTGAATTGGCCTTGCTACAATAATATAGGTTTTCAGACCAATATTTTTCACGCCTCCTCTCTGTATTTTTAATTTTGCTTCTTGTTCTCAGTCCTAAAGTTTGATGTTCCATATAGTAAATCTATCAGTTTTGCTGGTAAAATCTTAACACCCTGGATCACAGGCCTAAGAGTTGGTTCTGTAACTTATCCTATTAGTTCGCCCTAAAAGGATTTATTTATTTATTTATTTTTGGGCCTTAATTATAACCAACTTATCCTACCTGATTCCGTTAACCATATTTGGTTTGGTGGATTACTTTTTTATTTTTTATTTTTTATTTAATTTTTGGTGAGAACGTGGATACTAGACTTTAATTAGGCATGAAGTTTTTATAAAATTAGAGTTTGATTTGGTTTTATGATATTTTGGAGTGTACTTTGGGGTGTTTAAAAATATCAAAGGTCAGACCTAAATTCCTTTTTATTTGACTAATGCACGTATACTCCCCCCCGCTTTTTTTTTTTTTTTTTTTTTTTTTTTTTTTGTTGACTGACGTCGTGGCCAGAAAATCCTATTATTTAGGCCTACGTAACCGCTAATCTTGCCTTGCATTTTTTTTTTTTTCAATACGAAATCTTGCTTTGAATTTCAAATTTTCAACTCACAAAAATTTATTATTATTATTTTTTTTTTAAATGAAGAGGAAGAAACCATTACCCAGAAACTCATGATCAGAAAACCAATGGCGAGCCTTCCATGGGAAATTGTCATGGACATACTCAACCGACTACCCGGGAAGGATTTATTGCGCTACAGATGCGCGTCCAAGTCATGGCGCTCCCTGATTGACGATCCTGATTTCATCAAGTCGCACCTCAAGCGCTCCAAGGAAACCCTCTCCAACACCAGCCTCGTTCTCGTGGACTGCTACGATCACAACGTCATCGGGGTCGACCTCGACGTACTCGACTCACTTGAGAATCTCGACAGCCCAGTGGACGGTCGGGTTAAGGCTGTCGTTGGCTCAAGCAATGGCTTGCTCGCTCTCGAGAGTGGAAAACATATCATTCTTTGGAACCCGACCACTAGAAGGTACAGAAAATTAACACTTCCTACGCTTGTGCAACCTGCGGTTTACGGATTTGGGCACGATCCCATCACTGATGACTACAAGGTGGTGAGAGTTATGTCGTTTGGTCTGCCATTTGGAGGGATGGGACAACAAATTACTCGTAATAAGGTTGAGGTTTATAGTGCCAAGTCCAATACTTGGAAGCCTGTTAATGACTTTCCTCATCACTTCGATTCGTGGAGCGAGTCCGGTGTGCTCATCTCCAATGCATTGCATTGGGTGGTGTATCGAGAGCTTTGTTTCATGCTTCCATCAATGACTACGTGTTATGGATCGTCATTAATCATTGCGTTTGATCTTCTGACTGGGGAGTACCGTGAGGTTCCGCTACCTTTTAATAAGAATAACAGTGTTCGCATGACTGTCGAGGTATTGGGAGGGTCGCTCTGTGCAATATTTAATTACCTTGTTCGTGATATTAAAACCAACGAGGGATACTCCTCGGATCACGTTGACATGTGGGTGATGAAGGAATATGGGGTTAAGGAGTCTTGGACTAAGCTGTGTACTGTGGGACAAGGACATGTGATAGGCCCTCTGAATTATGTGCTCCCTATTGCCTACTTGAAGATCGTAATCGAGTCCTCATGAATCACAATGGTGAAAGATTTATGTGGTACGATGTCGAAACAGAAATGGCGGAGAATGTGATTATTTTTGGTTCTCCTTATAAGTCCATGAAAATAGTGTTATGTGAGACAAGCCTTATCGGACTTGAACGCCGATTAGGTTGGAAGCGGGTAGATGAAGAAGAGGAGGTAATGTGGACTCATCTTTTTAATTTCTAATAGGATCATGATCACTTTATGCAAAAATATAACGTGCGAAGTAAATAAATGTTCTTGTGGAGCCATTTCTTAAGTATGTTGAAAATTCAGTAATTAAGTGTGTGCTACGTTATTCTAACCTTCCATTAGTATCTTTCTAAAGAAAATCTTGTTATGTTTTTTATTTAATCAACTTCTAACTCTTTCGTACTTTTCTTTTTTCAATCTTGATGCATGATTTCCTATGTGAAGAATTCAATCTGGTTATAGGCAAACTTAAGGGGACCATATGGATGACTGAGAAGAGGCAAGAGGTATGTGTGAGAATGCTTGCCAATAGAAATTTTCTCGTTCTCTAGCATGTTCACTTTTGTTACCGATATAATATATTTGGGTTCGTCATTTTTTAGACTAGTATTGAAACACTGATGTCAAGTACCCAGATTATCTATCTTAGTGTATCTGTTTCTTTCAGGCCAATAACGGAAGAAGTCAGCTACGACTTTGCCGACGTCGTGTTTTGACAATGGAAAGCGAAAAATGGATTCTGTAAATGCATCTCATGAACAAAGTAGATTCATTAGCTCTTTACAAATGTCACTTCCTAGAACAGAAATTTCGTTTTTGGTCTTTAGAGGATCAAGTTAGTTTCAATGTCAGTTCACTTTTCAGCTGCATAAAAGAAGTTTGTTGGAACAATTTTCACATGAAAATATTTAGACATTCGCAAGAGGGAACATGAGCTTCCAGCTCACCCTATCATCGCCAAAGCTTTACTATTGTGCGGTAGAAATTGTGCCGAAAATCATGTTAAATGGGTAGGCCAAAGTGGAAAAACTAGTTCAATTTCCCTTTATTTTCCTTTGGCTCACCATGCAGGGCTATTTTTGCGTGTTTCATACCACCATTGACTAGGAATAATGTGATTGTGATGGCCCATATTGGCATTCAATCAAATATTTTCCATGCTTCCTCTCTGTATTTTCCGTTTTCCATCCCAAAAATTTCATGTCCTATAAATAGTTGATATATCTTAGTGGTAAAGTTAAATCTCTCAGGGGAGTCCCATATAACAACTCTCTGGATCATAGGAACATGCTCAATGTTTTCTTTTATTACTTGAAAAACCATGGAAGTTGAGACTGACTACCGTTTTGGTCATTTAGTTGTCGTTTTATTTCACTTCATTTTCTTTGCTGACATGGCATAAGAGTCTCAGGGAACCAAGTAATTTAGGATTTGATTAGAGATTGAAAGAATTTGATTAGGTGCTTTGAGAACTGTACTATCAAAACGACTACAAATAATGCTCAAGTGAGCATTGCAAAGCTCAACAAACAGGAAATTAGAACATACATATACTGCTTTTTGATGGAATATCATACATGATGTTACTTTATAGAAACATATACACCGAAATTAAAGTTATTTGGAATTTGTTTAGAAAAATAGTCAAAACATTTTTTTTTATTTATTTGAAAATGCTTGATGATTATTAAAATCATTCATCCGATTAATTAATAATTGGTCATAATCAGATATTGATTGATTGATAAAAAGATATTGATATCAGTTAATCAATTCTTGACCATCAACCTAGTGATTAATCATTTTCCTAATGTTAAACATATACATAAGAAATAATTACACAAAATATCTATTTTTAGTGTGCCGTTTAAAATATGTATGTTTTTAAACTATATTACATATATGTCTATTTTTTATGAAATATATATCTGTAGTACATATTTTATCCTTTTATCATAATTAACTTCATTTCATTTTTAATCGCTCTCATATTTTCCTTCTTTTTTTTTACTTTAATAATGGATTTTTTTTTTACTCACAAATGGGAATTACTTTTAATAAAATCAAATTAGTTTTTTTTTATTTTTAATTGATTCTAAACCACCCCCATTTATATTATTTTTAATGTGGTATTCATTTCTTCATCCATCATTTTTAATGTTTGGTATTCCGGATATGTCAAGAACAATCATTTCTTTATGTTTGCTATTTTATATATTGTTTGTAACTTTATCTTGAGAATAAATTCTTTACTATAATGATTGTTTTATACAGAACATATAACTTATATCTACTATGAAATTTGATGATGTTTTTTTTTTTTTTAATCATTGTTGTATCTTTATCTTAATAATTAATTCTTTATTATAACGATTGCTTATTAGTATATATTAGGTTTTTTATAAACATATTTCTTAAATATGATTTAAGTTCTTTATGATAATTTAAGAGAATTTCATGAAAAATTTCAGGAATATAAGATTTCAATTTATAGTCAAAATGATGTTGAAATTGTGTACTAATTTTCGTAAATATAATACATATTCCGTTTAACTTAATAAGTGCTTAAGAAATTCAGCAAAATCGATAGTAATAATTTGAAACGCGAAAAACAAATTGAGAATCTTACTGGAAAGATAATAGGTATTGTATTTTATTATTATTATTATTACTGTTATTATTATTAAATAACATAAGAATTTAAAATAAAACTGTGTATTGTAACCATTTACAATTAATATATTAATCTAGAGTTTATCATGAATCTTAAAATGTAAATGTAATTAAAATATGACAATGCATTCATTTCGTAATAAAGAAAAAGAAAAAGTAACGTTGAGTTAAATATGGATGATATGAGTGAATTTGCCATTTGAATACTTCCAATCCACAGGGTCAAACCTTTCTAGCAACCAGAAAATTAAATCTCTACGTACGACACAATTTCTCATCCCAAGTAACGACCCAACTCCCATCTCCCTAACCAACTCCTTCGACTGCTCACCCAAACCTTTCAGTATCGAATCTCATATCAAAATTTTTTTTTTTTTTGAAATCCCAATGTTAGTCTTCAATTCTCCATTTTCTTCCGCCGATAGAGCGAATGCATCAACATTTACATTTTCTTCTTCCGTGTTCTCCATCCCAAGATTTTGCACTATTATTCAGGGACGTGGCTGTGGTAGAGACCCTCTGAGAGTCACTATCGGTAGAGCCTTTTTTTGGACCATTAAGATTTAATTGAACGGTTCAAATGTTGATAATGTACGATATTTATCATATACCTAACCGTACACAATCATTCCCACCTAAACTCTTCTCCGTCACTGGCGATCCTCCCACCGCCGACGACGGACGCCGGCGACTCATTCCAGACGCCGGCGACCCAACTCCAGCCACCTCCGGCCCCGAGTCCCGGACGTCGGCCGTCGTCACCGGTGATCCCATTTTCTCTCTCTTCTCTCTCTTCCCCTCCCTCCCGCAGGCCCCCACCCCCAGCCTCCCCCCACCCCCGGCCGCCACCCTCCCCCGGCACCTCCCCGACGACCCCCCCTCTCTCTTCCCCTTTCTCTCTCTTCTCTTCTCTCTCTCTTCCCCCTTCTCTCTCCCCCTCCCTCCCGCCGGCCACCAGCCAGCCCCCGGCCCCGCCCCCCTCCCCCGGCCTTCCCCCACCCCCGACGACCCCCCTTCCCCCAACCGCCACCCTCCCCCGGCCTCCCCCCACCCCCGACGACCCCCCTCCCCCCGACCGCCACCCTCCCCGGCCCAACCTTGGCAAACTTCCCTCTGGAGATAATCACCGACATAATTTGCCGGCTACCCGTGAAGGATCTACTGCGTTACAGGTGTGTAAAGTCATGGCTCTCCATGATAGACGGCCCTGATTTCATCAAGTTGCATATCAAGCAGTCCATGGAATCCCATTCCAACCTCAGCCTCGTACTCATAGATTTCAGGGAACAGGTCTATATTAAGGAAAAATCATAGTCTGCTTTGCTGAGCTGTGTATTATCTAATTTTGGTTGTCAATATTCTATCCTTCTTTAGCTCGTGTAATAGGAAACTAGAAATATGAAAATTTGTCGTTTCCCATCTTTTGTCTCATTATGTAATCTGTACATATATTGTAACTTTCTCGGCCAATGAAGGTGGTTCAAAGCCATTATTTCTCAATTCCAATTTCTCTCAAAAACCTTTAGTCAATGGGGTCGACCTCGACTCTCTGTTTTGTAGAACCTATTGCCTTCTTGAACAATAGTAATCAAGTTCTCATCAATTTAAGCGATTCGAAATTTCTGTTGTATGATCTCAAAAAGGAAAGGTCTAAGAATGTGAGAATTTCCGGTGCTCCTAACTATATGAAAACTGTATTGCGCGTGGGAAGCCTGGTTAGTAACAATGGGCAATCTGGTTGGAAGCAGTTAGAGGAAGATTGAAAGACGGAGACGAGGAAGAAGAAGAAGAATCAGAAGTAGAGGTAATACAACTTTATGTTCCACTTTTTAATTTCTTGTCGAGCAGTCAGTAGCTAAGCTTCCTAGAAGAAAGTTTCATCTATTTTAATTTAGTTGCCTTTTTAATTATTTCATTTTTAGGTATTGACGAATTTCCATCCGAAAGATTTAGGTCTCGTTTAGGGTTTCAACTCAAACTGTATTTTTTTTACCTCAGTTTTATTTTTTTCTGAAAAAATTTTTGTTTTTTTCTAAAAAATTTTTGTCTCTTCTAAAAACTCAATAAAAATTTTCAACTCAAATCGTATTTTTTTAACTCAAACTCATTACTAAACGAATCCTTAATCTGCTGTTATAGATTTACATGTTAGTTGAAAAAAGTACAAACTAGTCAAGACGTGTGTGTGTGTGTGTAAATAGATGAATGCTTGCTTCCTACTTTGCTTTTAGTTAAGAGAATGCTCATTTTGCTACAATGAGCTCTAAAATATCATATTCAGGTTGGCCGTTGTTTTTGCCTAGTGTCGTAACACTTGTGTCAAGACCGTATTTATCCATGTTGGTTCTTTTGTTTCCTTCATGTTGAACTTAAGGGGTTTAGCGGGTTAAGCGACATAGTGTTTTGATGATGGAAGCAAAAAGAGATTTTGTAATTAAATGCATCTCATGAACTCAAATAGAAGTTAGCAGTTCAATATATATTTTGCATGTTTACTCTCTATATCTTTTGTTTTGTTTACTGTTTTCAATCCTAAGTTTCATGTTTTTATTTTTTAACTATCTTTTTTTCCCTCTAAATTTTCATGTTATGTATGGTCAAAGTAAGCACTAGTTTTACTGGTGAATTTCATATAAGAACACTCTCGATCAAAGCCCAATAAATTTTGCTACTCGCTTACCACTATGTTGCAGAGAGAATAAGCTCATGCCAAGTATTTCTCACACCTCTTTTTATTTTTAGTTTTAATATAATATATTAAAACAAACTTTAAAGTATTAATATATAATCATTGATTTGGATCTTGACTTACCAATTAAAAATAACAATTTATATGCAACTAAATAACTATTTAAAAATTAGTAGTAAAATTGCATTTTTAACGTAATAATAATAATAATAATAATAATAATAATAATAATAATAATATTATTATTATTATTATTATTATTTAGCTAAAAGGTGACTTATGTTGAGTCCATTTGGCTCATTGCATTTGCGTCACCAGAGAAATTCATGTGTAAAGAATACTGAGAAGCTATCATTCTTTTTGCAATTCATATGCTTGTGTATATTTTCTGCATCTAGTCATTTTTTTTTCTTTGGTATTAACATCCAGTTATTTTATCATTTGTCTTTTTTTTTTTTTTTTGCCATTTTATCCTTATCGCAGACTTGGTTGACCATGGTTGTTTTTTATGCGTGTCTGGGCGGCTAGTCGAACACTTTATTTGAAAAAAAAAATGGAGTTGATTTCTTATTAAATAAAAAAAAAGGGAAAAAAATAGTTCAACACTTTTCTATTTTCCTATTTCGAATTATTATCAAATATAAAATTTGCTTTAAAAAAAAGAATCTTTCTTATAAATTTTAATTTTTTTGAATCCTGAAGATGAATGATTTGACTTTTACATTTTGGGATGGAATACCAGTAAATTATATCTTTTATTTAAGAAATTTCTTATAACTTGAATGTTAAAGTAATAATGAATTAGTTATATGCAATTTTCGATCTTTATAGTTATTATTGTTCTCAAATGCAATAAATATTAACTTAATTACTTTAAATATTTTACTATTTCACGATAATTCAACTCAAATTTAATTTAAATTTATACTTTTTAAAAATCCGTATCATGCTTATTTTTTACCTATCAATGTCGTTTAAGCTATTTATGTTTCATGGTATTTTATGAACTTCAAGGATTGAACCCACAAATCGCCGTTCAAAAATCTCTACAATCTCATTTTTCCAACTATAAGATCAAACTTTTTTTTTTTTTTTTTCGTTCTTCAATGGGGTTATTTTTATGGAAAATTTAATGGTAGAAATGTACATTTGTCTTACTAGAAATATTACTGTTTTAGTTATTGGATCAATTTCTTTAAACACTAGAGTTAGTTTTATGTGTCAAGCAAGAAATTTTTTAACATGCAAACTCACATGTCAAACTGTTAAAAAAATAAATATAACAGTTAAAGCAATAATATATATTGATAAGTACAGTTCTTATGAGCAACATATTTAGAATTTTGTTTCAGTAAGGCATAAATAAAAATATAAATTTTTAAATTTAAACAATAACCTTATAAAAGAGATAGAAATTCCTTATACATAATTCAAAAAAGAAAATTAAATGGGGGTGAGAAAATTTGAACTCGATATTTTTTAATCCAATCACATGTTAAATTATCGTTAGATCATGCCTGCAATCATATATAATTTTTTTTTAAGGTAGCCTATAAAAAATAAAAATATTCCTTTCTATAAAATCCAATTCAACATTGATCAATAAATTACAATAATCCTAATCGTTTCATATATTTGGATAAATGTTGTATATAGATATTGGAATTTCATCTTGAACCTTTAAGATTTTAATTCAATACGGGAATCGTTAGCTCGTGAATATTTAAATTCTCCAATATGCTAATTCTTTGTTTTCTAATTCAATTTTTGAAAGCAAGAAAGTTTTCTGATAAACATTAGGAAGCGGAATAAAAAAAAAAAAAAAGAAAGAAAGAAAAATGTGATCTAAGTAATAAGTGTGGGCATAATCATCCGGGGGGGGGGGGGGTGGGGGGAGGGGATTTAAGGATAGGAGAGAAAAGGAATATGGTATAGCTAGAATCCTAAAAAATAAAAAACGTGAGTCATCTAAATATTAAGTGGGGGCATAATTAAGAAAAAAGTAGTTAAGATGGGACAAATTAACAAATTTAAATAAACATGTAGGATAAATTGATAATGACGAAAAATATGTGAAGCTACCCTCTTAAGTACATAAATCCGTCCTATTAAGTTTTGTCATACAATAAAGAAAAAGTCCCACAAAGTGTCAGTCGATTTCCATATAATAAAAAAAAAAAAATCCGTTCTACAGTATGTTGTGCTACACACGCTTTTGTTATTAATCTCCATTGTAGAATAAAGTTTTCACCTTTATCATTTTAATTTTAAAGTTTTCAACTTTTTTCTAATAATTAGTTTCTCTATCATATGTTAAAATCCAAACAATAGAAACATTGTGTTTTTTTTTTTTTAATTTTATAGATTAAAGCATAATGTAAATTTTTTAAAAATATATATTTTTTCTTATAATAACTCGTATTATTACTTAAATTTTGAACTCAAAAACTACAAAACAAACAGGTCCTAAGCTTTTGCTATTAAAAAAAAAAAAAAAGGAGAGACAGAAGAAGACGAAAACAACAGGAACGCAATTTCATCGATACATTCACTTGGTTTGAACCGATTGAAACGATTGAAAGCACGCAATCAGACCCGCTTATCACAAAATCAAATCACAGAGCCTCTCATCACCGTCCGATTCTCTAGTGTGAACTCACAAGGAGCCTCTATAACAGTCACTGCCGTGATACGGTAGTATTTCTCCATTTGTTTAATTATTTATTTAGTCGGTTTTATAAATAAATGCGCAATATATTATAGTACGCAATAGCTTAAGAAAGAAGAGAGAGTGTTTGGAGAATTACGGCTGCGAGGTCGGGCGACATTTCCGATCGTATTCTGTCGCAATTTCCTTTGAAATTTCTCACCTTTTTCTTCCACTTTCTTCCCAGCCAAACAGCCACAGAGAGAGAGGCACAGACAGACGACTTAATTGTTCGTTCTGGTTTTTGTCGATTTGGATTGAGGTTTGATCGGGTTTAAAGAGGCGATTTCCCGATGAGACCGAGCCCAGCGTGCGTTTGATAGTCGTGACCTTCGGCGGCTGGGTGGGCTCCAATCTTAAATGTCTCTTGTCGAGAGCACAGCCACCGCCGTCGATTGCGTCCACCAGCGCAGCGGCGCCGTCGATCACCACCACCACCACCGTCTCTCGTCGAAGCGGAAGTTGGACGACTATGGTGGCCCCAACTTCGAAGATTACGACGAAGACGATCAGGAAGAAG
Organism: Ficus hispida; assembly: GCA_025413025.1. NCBI lineage: Eukaryota > Viridiplantae > Streptophyta > Magnoliopsida > Rosales > Moraceae > Ficus > Ficus hispida. Next base: position 22,279,830 of record CM046361.1, read on the forward strand.
GAGACGACGCCGGTTTCTCTGACCTAGTCTCCGTCAGAATGAGGAAGAACGAGCCCGACGCCGCCGTCAATTCCTCATCGGACGGCTCTCCCTGCCCCTCCTCCGCCGGCACCTCTCAGCACCTCGATTCTAGGGTTTCCGACGCTCAATCCGCCTCCTTCGGGACCAGCTCCGGTCGCTCCAAGTCCTCTCGCTCCCCCTCCTCGTTGCAGTTCTTCGTCAGGATGCTCTCCGAGGGCTATAATCTGGTAATTCAGGCCGACGCCAACGACTCCGTGAAATCGCTCCACGAGCGGATACAGGCCATCACCGGAATTCCGCTCTTCGAGCAGAGGCTCATTTACCGGGGGAAGCAGCTCCAGTGGGAGCACTCCCTCGGCGATTGCTCGATTCAAAATGACGCCAGTTTGCAGCTTGTTGGCCGTATGCGGAGCACGGAGCATCCGCACGCTTGGCAGGTCATCGACGACATGATTTCGATGATTTGCCGGCTTTGCAAAGGCGAATTGGTCCCTTCGGCGGTGAAAGACATCAAGAACTGCATGACTGAGTACTTTTCCATGACACCCAAGGACGAAAACGACTCTGCTACAAGCCACCTCCGGATATTCATGTCGTCCTCGGCTCCGGCGGCGCTGGTTATGCTCTATGCCTCGCCTATGAAGGGTAATAAGGAGTTTGGCGAAAGCTCAGTTAAGCATTTCTTGGCTTTGATTCGTAGTTCGTTGCATAAACCTTTGAATAATCAATATGCACCTATGCTGTTAGAGTTTTGTAAGTTGCTTAGGAGAGTCGGGTATGAGGACCCTTTATATGTATCTTGCCGGAATGCTTTAGGTTCCTTGTTGGAAAATGTTGCCACTTCGAATAGTCATGGGTCGGCTTTACCTGACAACGTTAAGGAATTGATTGGGGTTCAAGAGATTTTTCCGTTTGTTAGTGAGCTTTCAAAGAGGTTGTCTAGAGATTTGGTTTCGAGTATGGACTTGACCGGATGTGTGGGGCCTTTGGGGACTGATGTTCGTGATTTTGCTGCTTTCTTGCTCCCTTTGTGTAAAGCAATCACTGAGCAAGTGGCGTTTAAGGATGAAACCGGTTATAAGCATCCGTTATACGGTGAGGAGATTGAGTTCCTTCATCGTATATTTCTTGACTTGCTTAACAGGATGGACCAGTGTCTTCACAAGATGGAAGACCATTTAACTGGAAAAGGAAAGGGGGATGGTGATGTAGCTCAAACTCGATGGTCTCAGTATCTTTCCATTTTAAAGGAACTAAATATCATTTCTAAACTCTATGAGGATGCTGAGGAAAGATTCTGGGTAGTATTGCGACTCAGAAGGTCTTCATTCTGTGTGCTAATTGTTAAATATGCAAAGCGAAGTGATGATAACCAATGGATTCTTAAGCACAAGGATGTGCTTGATTTTGAATCCAGGAGGCATTTGGCTATGATGATGTTCCCTGAGGTAAAAGAAGACTACGAGGAACTGCATGAGATGCTCATCGACAGGTCTCAGTTGCTGGAAGAATCGTTTGAGTACATAGGACGAGCTGAGCCTGAGTCATTACATGGAGGTCTGTTTATGGAATTCAAAAATGAGGAGGCTACCGGTCCAGGTGTACTGCGGGAGTGGTTCTTTTTGGTGTGCCAAGCCATATTTAATCCACAAATAGCGCTTTTTTTAGCATGCCCACATGATTGCCGAAGGTTCTATCCTAATCCTGGTGAGTTTCATCTGGCTTTTGAAAGAACATTTGCCCATTAATCATTTAGCTCTTTTTTTATTTTTTATTTATTTTCTTTATGCTTTTTTGTGTATGTGTATGTGAAAAATGTTGTCTTGTAGGAAAAATGGATTACTAAATCCTAGATTGTACTGCCATACCCAATCTGGTTTGGAATATGGCATATGAGTGAAGGCTCCAGAATGATATGGATTTCATTGGCATGAGGTTCAAAAAACTGTTTAGAATTTTGATTGTTGTGGGTAAATTTTGGCTATGTATTGTCGATGTTTAACATCAAATGTTTGTGGATGTGCATGTATGAGTAAATCATGTAAGAGAGCACAGGGGCAGGGTAAACGAGATTCTTGAAAACGACACAAGAATTACTTTTAACACCTATACATCAGCTCTTGATTTTGTCTAATTGGAATACTAGAAGCTAAAAACTTTTAACGCTATACTCTCCCTGTTAATAGTTTTTGTGTTTAATCATTTTATGCATTGAATGTAGCTTGGAGAAATCGAGAGTGAAAATATTTTGTGATGGTTATGTCTTCTTATAGGAATGCGTCTGATGGCCTGTTTCAGTACTTTGGCTTCCTTACTTTTTTCTAATGCGACAATTTAGTGTGGAAGAGAATGCCAAAAGTTGTAAATAATAACAAAGTTATTTGTCTTTTCATGATAGCTGGGTGTCATGTGAAAGGGATAAGAAGCAAATTATGATGACTCAAAATGGATTCGTTCACTAGTTTATGATGGTTCTGTTGTATGCATGCATGCTTTGACAGAAAATGAAGAAATCTTGTTTGTAGACAAATGGCTGAACATCAATTCAATTGCAAATATATTTTTGGCTAACTGTTTGTCCACATTCTTCACAGTCTTCTACATGGTTCTGTTGTACGCATGCATGCTTTGACAGAAAATGAAGAAATCTTGTTTTTAGACAAATGGCCGAACATCAATTTAATTGTAAAGATATTTTTGGCTAACTGTTTGTCCTCATTCTTCACAGTCTTCTACATGTTTTCTTAGTTCATCATAAAAAACTTTCACGTGATCATAAAAGACCCTTCATCTGTCATCTTTTTAATATATGCTTCCCGTTCATGGACAAAGACTAAGCTTTTGTAGCTTCTTTCACCAACATTACATGAAAATGCTTGGGACAACAACTTTAATCCCCACCTTTATACCAGCTTTGAGTTGTTATTCTTTTATTGGTAAAGATTGCCACATCTATTAATCACGAAAGATTGTTTTTTCCAATGAAAGGTGATAACTCAAAGTTGAGATTAGAATTGGTGTCCCTAACAGTACTCGTGTTACTTTACATGCATGCAACATTCTATGAAATAAACAAAATTTTCAATGGTACTCAGTTTACTTCTCGTTTCTTTTTTGCAGCTTCTATGGTTAATCCTATGCATCTTGATTATTTTAAATTTGCTGGTCGGGTGATGGCATTGGCTTTAATGCATAAAGTGCATGTGGGCCTAGTCTTTGATCGTGTGTTTTTCCAGCAATTGGCTGGAAATTCTTTAATCTCTCTAGAAGACATACGCGATGCTGATCCATGCTTGTATAAGAGCTGCAAACAGATACTGCAGATGGATGCTGAGTTTATTGATTCAGATGCTTTAGGGTTGACTTTTGTTAGAGAAATTGAGGAGTTAGGATCAAGGACGGTTGTGGAGCTCTGCCCTGGTGGGAAAAGTATTGTTGTTAACAGCAAAAATAGGGGGGATTATGTTAAACTTCTGATTCAGCATCAGTTTGTGAGATCAATCTCTAAGCAGGTGGAGCAATTCAAGGATGGATTTGGTGATATGCTCTGTAAACCAAATGACTCAGGTCTGAATGTGGTCTCTAAGACTTGCCTTCTGACGTCCTTTTTCCAGAGCTTAGAACTTCAAGACCTTGACTTGATGCTACATGGAAGTGAAAGCTCTCTTAATGTTGAAGATTGGAAAGCTCATACCGAGTACAATGGCTACAAAGAGAATGACTCTCAGATAGTCTGGTTCTGGAAGGTAAGCATCCCTTCAGGATCCTTGTTTTTTCAATAATAATTTTTCCACTCTTTTACGAAGCCCCCTTATCTACCTGCTATAGACTAAATATTTTCTTCTCGCTCAAGTTCTCTATGGTTTATCCTTTTCCGTCACTCTGTCGTGTAAATGATGGTAAGTATGAAATTTTGATATCTAGTTTCTAAACGTGGACATAGTGTACATTGACATGGCATGCGTTGTGTGTGTGTGTTGTTTGAATTAGAACATTGTTGTTAACTCTCTGTTTTTGTTTTTGTTTTTGTTTAATGTTCGTTTGGATGTTTCTCTGCATAGGTGATCATGACCATAGTGCACGACACCTTTATGGCAGATGATTTTAGGTAAATGAGACTGACTCTTTGCAAGTCTCCCTATTAGCATTGGGTAGAAACAGTTGAGAACCTTAGGACAGGCTTGGTTGGGAATAATGGAATGGAAAGGAATAACAATTCCTTAAAATGAGAGGAATAGTAATTGCAGTCCACATAAAGTTGTTTTGCTGTAATTACCCTTTAATGTTCTACATCATAGTAAAACAAACCTAGAAGATCCCAGTTTCAACGCAATGAAGAATGCCAATGCCCAAGAAAACTCATGGCTCGTCCCTCTCTCTTCTCTCCTCCACCGTCAGTCTCGCACTTTCTCTCTCTCTCTGCAACTTCCCCATCGATCCTAATCTCGACATTCTAATCTCTGTCGCCTGTCTTACATTCTGATGTTTGGAGGGTGGTGCTGGTTTTAGCAGTGAGAGTGGATGTTTTCTCTTAGACATCATAAGGTAGATCTTGTTGGCAAAAACATGCAGATAAGTAGAAAAGGCAGGGCATGGTCTGCAAATGGTGTTATATCTAGATCCATGATTTACACAGAATAAGGATAGAATACTTGTGACTGATCAAGAACATGGTTCAGTGAAGAAGCCCATTCAGACTGGGAAGAAGAAAGTACCGATCCTTCGTTTTCACTTTTTTTTTTTTTGGGTGGTAAAAATGGTTGACACTAAATTATTTTCCTTTTAAATTTTTTTTTTTATTTTTGTTTTGATTACAACGAATTGGGTTAAAAAACTTGATTTTATAACCATTTTAAAGTTTAGGGTATTCTTTTCAAAATACATTTGAATTAATTTCCATTTTCTAATCAACCAAACTTCACAATTGTCATTCAAGTACTAATTCCGTAACCCCATCGGAATTTAAGAATCAGTTTTTGTTTCTAGTACTCCCATTCAAGCACTCCTATTCCATTTCGTTCTTGTTGCCATTACTATTATACTTGGTGCTCTCATCTGTATTCAGTGGTCTATGTAGCTTCTTCACTTGCTATTTGCAGGTGCCCTTTCCCTGTAAATATGGGTTGTTAGGGTGTCCTTTTGTACAAGTATTTCCATTTTCCATCCTTGTAAAACAACATGATAGAGTCATTATTTTTTGCTTAATGCTTCTGAGAAGATTGGTTAGTGTGCCGATTGGAAAGAAACATTTTTATAGACCTACTTTCTATGCGTGGTCATAGTCATTGTTGTTTATCCATTCTGTCCAGATTTATTGTATTACGAACAGAAAAATATAGATGAGTTAGGACGATTGCGTGACTGTGGAATTGTATTATTCTTGAGGGTGTTTGGGTTTGTATTGTTTCTGTATATTATTTGTGTTCGTTTTGCTTAGTTTTTGGTTTTTGTTGGTAAAAATTACCATATGAGTGGACACTTGGGAATAGGAATTTGGCCGCAGATAAAATAATGATCTCCGGATTGGAACTTGGTTATGGTCCTTAAAAAAGAGTGATGAAACAGGAATATGGTTATGACTAAAAAAGCCGAAACACACATAGTTTGTACCTTGCCCTGCATTGAAGGTTCTAGCCTGAGAGTAATTGACCGTGGTTGAATGATATGCAAAATTTATTAATTTCTTTTTCTTATGTTTCTTATTAAACAAAAATTTGTACGTACACATAAATTACATTGTTTGGTTCCTTTTAAAAGAAAATGATATCCAGAACAGTGATTGTTTTATTTTATTCTACGTTTTGCTAGAAGAAAATAATGACTGTTTTATTAATTTAACTAAACTAATACTGGTTTATTTTTGTCTTTAAACTATCCCATTAAAAAAACAAAAAAATTCTGCACAGATTGTTGAGGAAATGTCTGCAGAGCAAAAACAGATTCTACTCTTCTTTTGGACCTCGGTGAAGTATCTTCCAGTTGAGGGTTTCCGTGGTTTGGCTTCTCGGCTTTACATTTACAGGTCCCCGGAGCCTCAGAATCACCTGCCTTCATCTCATACATGTTTTTACCGGTTGTGCTTCCCTCCGTATTCGTCTATGCGTATGCTGCAAGACTGCCTACGCATCATTACCCAAGAACATTTCGGGAGTAGCTTCGGAACATGGTAACACCTTAGGTGCATCTGGATGGGGAGTAATAAGGGGTATTTGACTGCACATAAAAGAAAAACATTGGAACTCAGCTTGTACAGGTTATAGGTTAGTATCTTATTGGTCTTGTCCGTAGACTTCTGTGAAGATGCTCTAGTCCGCAAGTTGCTCTTTATTTAAAGGACGCATTGTCATTGCTCTTTTTTGTCGACTGTCTATACAGGTATAAAATAAATAAAGCAGGGATTGCTGAACAAAGAAAGAAAATTTCTCTGCTTTCGTAGACGCCCCTTTTTAAATAGCTGTTTGTTTTCATGACTTGTGAACTAAACACAGATCGTGCAATGACATGCAAAGTCTACAGAACTATTTTGCCGTTACTTGTTTTGTTAGTGTCATTATTGTTTTTTTTTTTTTTTTCCTCCTCCAACGGGGGTTGTTGATTTCTAATATTACCGTTATTATGCATGCTCCTTCTCTGTTATGTTGTTTTGCCCTTCTAGATATACACACATATATGAAATGACTTTTCCGTTCTTCTCAATGTTTTTAATGCGAATGGAGGAAATGACATGTTTCTTTGTCTGAATTGTCACTTGATAATTTGCATATTTTCCTGTTTGCGGTGTGCTGAGAACTCCAGATTGAGTTCAGAATATGAAGCTTGTTTGTTTGTTGAAGATGTAAAGTGAAGTGTAATTTCTTGGGAACTCTGAAGCCATAGTTTTATGTTCTTTTTTTTTTTTTTTTTTCAAATTAAATGGCTGAAGAGTTGAAGCGCTCGAGAGTGAATTTAAAGTCTATATGTTTGCTCATTTGTCATTTCCCAAACTTTTACGTGTAGTTCATAGCAGGAGAAAAGTGTGCACTTGGTTGAACTGACCAAAAAATAAAAATTAAAAAAAAAAAGGTGAACTTGGCATTTCCAAGATAATCATCTTTCGATTTCCAAATTCTGCAGTAATATTATGCTTCCCAATAGTCCCAACTTAAAATAAGCTGCTTCTAACATAGCGGAAATAATTGTATGTCGCTTCATGTGGCTAGGCATCTCATCAAAACAATAACTAAAACAGAAAATAAAGAAATATAAATATTTATTCAAACCAAACAAAAATCACATTTCATCACACCATATCAAACTCATTTCTAACCCTTTCCGAATCCAAGAACCATACCCAAACCCCACCTATCTAGCTATATCACACACCTTCAAATATTCTTATAACTATAACTCAGAAGCATGCAATATTTCTCTAAATATAAAAGTAGGGTTTCTAATTTTTTTTTTTTTTTTTTTCTTTCTCACCACGTTGCAACTCCTTAAAAAACCAAAGTGAACTAGTAAATGAAGTAAAAGAAAAAGGTGACAGACTTTAACATGCAACCTAATAAAAGATTCCCCCCAACAAAGTAAATCCCTCTCAGAATCTCTAGTTTCTTTCGAAATTCAATACAATGATAATTCTCTCTACTCCTCTGCCTTCTCAACTGGAACTTCCGTGGAAGCCTCTTCTGCTGGTTCAACAGCAGCTGGTTTTTCCTCTTCTTCTGCCGGAGCAGCAGCAGCAGGAGGTGCCTCGGGGGCGGCTTCTTCTTTGGCCTCCTCAGCCGTGGTGATGGCTGCGGGCTCTTCCGCTTTCGCTTCCGGAGTCTCTTCCACTGTTTTCTCAGCAGCTGGCTCCTCCTCCACAGCTGCAGGCTCTTCTTTCACTTCCTCCTCCTCCTCCTCCTTGGTCTCCAGTACTACTTCGGCCGGGGCTTCGGCTTCTGCTGCAGCGGGGACGACGGTTTCCTCCACTGCCTCCTTCTCTACTACTTCTGTGGTTGCTGCGGGTTCTTCGGCCGGTGCGGCAGCCACTGACTCCTCTGGTTTTGTCTCCTCAACCTTGACCATCTCGGTTGTCTCCTTCTCCTGCACTGTTGTTGTTGCTGCTGGTGGTGAAACCTGTGCATTTTTTCCCACTTTTATCTTAGACAAAAGAAGTTGAATTCGATTGACCACCTTTTGAAGATTTATACGGGCAATTTTTTATTTTTTATTTTTTATTTTTTGGAGAAACTACTTTGATATTCATAATCATAGAGCTGCAGTGAACATGAAAAACATGAAATTATTTATTTAAAAAAAAAAAAAAAAGCGCCATATGTTGTCAAGTTTGCCAACGAGTAAGAGGTTTTCTTAGAGGGCAAATTAAAGATCATAGTTAGAACATGTTCTGATCAGTCTCTTGAAGCAATGTTAAGACAAGTTCAAGTCATTGTTATAAAGATCTAAGACGGATTGATCAAACACCGTCATGTTATGCAAAATCAGTGGTAGTGATCTAACTCGAAAGCAAGAACTACCATGTTCAAGATCATAAACAGACAGATCGCATATCGCACGTATCAGTATCATTGAAAAACCTATTCCCCGATCGGAGTTCGATTACAAGGGGAAAAAAAAAAAAAAAAAAAGGTTCAAAACCTTTGGATCAACCCCTATAGATCACCAGGCTGATGCATCAAAAGAAAAAGAACGAGATTATAGAGATTTAGAGTTTACCTCAACAGTGGCCATTTCTGAAGTAAAAGGGTAATGAAAAAATGGAAAGAAAATATAAATAAGGGAATAGAAGAACAGAGATTGGGAAGAAGAAAGAATGCTTTGATGATTAATGTGGTGAAGAGACGAAGAGTGTGAGAGGTATATATATAGGAGTAAAAGTGACCAAAACCAAAATAAAAGAATAGTGGGAGGGAGTGGGGAATGAGCACTTGAAGATTCTTTTTCGCTATTTGACACCTCATGTCATGCTGACAGGAAATTAAAGGACACTAGTTTGTCTAGTTGTAAATGTTTTTCCTTTGTAATTTTTTGTAAGAGTTAAAAGCCAAATTATAGATAAGATTTTTAATATATATTCATATATAGCTTTTGTAGACATGATGAAGGAGAAGTGCCATATAATGGTGGAGACCATTTCTCATATCAGCATCATATCTTTCCTTTTGAGTTGGCTTCCCTGTGTTTTTTTTGTAGCAGGACAGGTACATGACTGACTATCATGCGATCATGTTCCTAATTTTTTTTTTTTTTTTACTTTTTATTTTTTTAAAAACTGATTGGGGTTAAATATGCGAGTTTCATCTTCAAATATATATGTTAATTAATTATCTAGTATTGTTGTGTTAGAGTCGATATACCGGTTTTTTTTTTTTTTAATGGAAAAGATAGTATTTATAAGTTTTGAATTCATTTTTCCAAATGCTAAAAAACGTAATGCCTTGGCGATGAGGCATGCAGAGAATCTGCAATTATTTATTTATTTATTTATTTTTTGTCGATTTCTTAGGTGAATAAGCAATATAAAAATAACTCTTCTTTTTTTCTTTTTTTACAATAAACGAAAAATAGCTTACAAGCAAGTGTATAAATTTACTAAAATCAAAACACTAGATCAGTAGCAAATAAAAACAACAAAAAATCAGAGGCATTGCATCCAAACATAATTCAATCAAAACCTTTTTTTTTTTTTTTTTCCCCACAAAAGCTTATTAGTGAATTTCGTCTGATTGTTAAATGAAAAATACATAATAGCAAAAGGAGTGTACTCTTAATCCTTTAACTATTATGGTCAAAAACTCAAAATGGGCACTTTAACCAAAGTTTAAGGTTTGTATTCATTTATTTATTTTTATTTTAAGACCGCTTTCGTGATCAAAATCAAAATTTGGGTTGATAATATTTGACATAGGCCAACCAAAAGCCAACAACGGCTTTAGGCCGGCGCCGGAAGAGGGCCCACAAGCACCAACTGCGATCATTACCGTCCATTTGAGCCCCCACAGCCGCAAGTTGGCCCAGCATGGCATGTAAGATTTTTCATTTCAAAAAACGATTTGCCGTGGACAACTTTTCCCCACCCTTGGATTAAGCTTAAGCCCATCTCTCTCTCGCCTAACTTTGGAAACCGCCCTGTGGGCCCACTTGTTGATGCTTTCTAGGTCGGATCCTCGTGGTACTGGTCCCACTTGCTGCCGTCTGATGTGCCATGCTGGAGCACACTCATCACTCAGATCCTTTCTCAGAAAAAATATTACTTTTTTTTTTTGTAACAAAAATGTTTTAGGTATCACACCATAAATAATAAAGAATAAACATGCGACTTCGCTTAACATTATTCGTCAGCTCATGTACCAAAATGATGGCAAGCCAATTTCAGGGGGGGGAGGGGGAAGGGGAATGATGGCATGTTGAAAGGCGTAAATGTCATTTTTGCATAATTTATTGCGGATCCAAGGACGATTTTGGCCATTGGGGTTCACCATTTAGTACGATTTTATCGTAGATCTCAACACTAATATTCCCTCACTAACTTAGGATTTTGGACGTAACCTACACATGCCTAGAGTTGTGTGTCATCCATTCCTCATTTGACGTGATTTCTCCCATTTTTTTAACGACTCACCATTGTCCTTGCGATCTATGTATTCATTTCAAAAGACCACTGTTAAACAGGAACCTTTTAGCCAACCCAAAAAAAAAAAAAAAAAAAGAATTACGTATTAATATAATGCAAGTCCCCACATGAGTTCTAAATAACATAAAATCTATCTAATATTGATGGTGATACTTAACATTAATGGTGCTTGAAGTATTTTTCAAATCAAACCACGTTTAGTAACTTATTACCAAGAGCAATTTATAATGACAATATAGTGGAAATATGGTTTGGTTTATAGGTGATAGAAGACTCAAATGAAAAAACTACGGTTGCCGTTTTTAACATGCTTATATATATATATATATATATATAGATAATCAATGATGTATTTATGCTCCTAACCCAACACACAAAGAGTAAGTACTAATGGAATGATAAATGATCATATACTTAAACCTTAAATAGCTAATAAGTAAGGAGATTATAGCATCCATCAATAAATAGAATTGTCAATCAATAAACAATGTAATACAATATTCGAATCCCTGATATCATAATAAAAGTGAAGGTTCAAATCGTTTTGTCACCGATATCACCACCATCGCTAGTGATATACCTTTTTAACTCAATAATATATAGAAGAGGAGAGTAGGCACTGGGATGGTAAAGGGTTCACTTATTTACCATATATAGACACATTTATTTACTCCATAAAGCCAAAAAAAAAAAAAAAAAAAAAAAAAAAAACTGAAAAGTTGAGGGCGGTGGAGAGTGTCCCACCAGGCAAGGATAATTGCCATTTTGACTAAAAGATTTTGGGTTATTTTATGAAATAATAGAGGCAAGGCATGTGTAAATGCTTTGTACGGTTTTCAACTATGCTCTGGCGTGGCTTGTTGTATACTCAGTTTGGTTGAACGCATCAATGGAGGGCGTGGCTCGTTTGGCCTATTCCTTTGATTTGTTACTAGTTTTGGGACCCACCAAAGCTTTAATCATTAAGCCCCAGATTTGATGAGATGGTGCAGCTTTGTCCATCCCAGCATTCATGGGAACTATGACAAATGTTACAATCCAATTCTTGTGACTGTGCTGGTGACATTTGCTATACGAGTCTTCTGGTTTATAACCTTGCTTTTTTTTAGCTCATGTCGTTTTCGCAGTCATAATCGTACGTGAGAGAGAGGGAAAAAAAAATGAAGAGAAGTTTCATAATGCGACAGTCTTGTTCGAGAATATTGAGAGCTTTACAACAACATATTTTGTGGTAACCTTGTCAAATGCTAATTAATATGCTAACTTATATGGGGTAGTCATCACCAACTATATTAATTTGAGAAGCGTAACAGATATCAATTCTAATATTAACTGTTATTTATTTTTATGTGTATTGTATTTTTATTTTAATTGACATAAAATATCATATTTACAAATGAAAAAAAAAAACTACTAATAAAAGAATGACAGCTCACATATTATATAATACTCAAAAGTTAATATTATAATTGATGTTGATTTCGAATTGCTCAGTCTTATTCAAGAATATCGAGAGTTTTACAACAACATATGTGCTGACTATTATGGATTAGTGATGATGTACGAGCATGTTTGAACTTAAGAGACAACCTATGTAATTTAGGCTTGAAAAGTGATTGAATCCATCCGTTGGGTGGGGCTCTTCGACGTAAGGTTTCAAATGAATAGTGTTGTGGGTGAATTCCTAAGTCTGATAATAAGTAATGTTTAAAAGAGTGATTGTGTCTCTCCTATCGGTTACAATTTTTACGAGGAATTATTGCGTCACTACTATGTCAAGGGGTCACTACCAAGATTAGTTTTGGTTTACGTTTTGTCATTGCTTAATAACCTTAATCAATGGTGTATTCTTTTCCAACATTGTGGCCGACATAATTCACAAAGAAATTTTGAAAAAAGAAGAAACCTAATCGTCAAAGCCAAACATAAGCTCGATTAGTATGGCTTTCATTGCTTTTAGCTTTCAGTATTTTATGAATGGGGACCGATTGGAAGACAACTTTATCTCTTCACCTGTCATTTGCTTTCCTTTAGCTAAGCGTTGCTTTCATCTTTTACTTTCATTTTTTCCCTTTAGAATTCAGAACCCCAAAATAAAAAAAAATAAAAAGATTGAACAATGAGCAGCCTATCTCATCAGTGGATCCGTGGGTAAACCTGGTGGCTGCTGCTCATGAGTCAATGAGTCATGAGGTGGGCCTCCGACATGGAATATCATTCGAAGGATCCCCCATGTTTTTCGACCGTGAAACTTGAATCCCGTTAATTAGCGTACTGAATCTTCCCAAAATCCCGACCATATTCCACGGTAATTATGTCTCTTTAGTTTTATTTCGGCTGTCAAAAACAAAAAGGCTATTTCCCTATTTTCTTATCGCGTCTCTAAAATAGACAATAATTGCTCCCAAAAGTCAAAATAGAACAAAGTGTAAAATTATTAATATATTCCTGCACGCATTATAAATTTCAGGATTTTTTTTTTCCCCTTGTCAGCGGGGAACTCAACTCTTCTAAGTTCTCCAAGAGAAAAATTAAAAAGAAAGAAACAGAATAAGAATTACAATAATAATAATTTAATCCTGGTTTTTCTCATTGTGGTCTGAAAGCCGAGGGTTGTCCTAGAAAAATTTGGCACAGAATGACTTCCAAGAGGCCCAAGTGGTTGAACCGAGTAGAGAGTTTTCAAAATCATCAACTAGCGATTTGAACTTCATTGAATCATTAAAACAAACTTTATGAGCTTTTAAAACTACTGTTTAATTGTTCCTTAAAAGTGTATTTTAAAGGGACTGGAAAAGATGTTTGGACTGAGTGCCCAATTCCACGATGCAGTCAATTGAGGATGTTTCAGTGGACGAGTTTTCTCAGTACAGCTTCTGCACGCTGCTCGAATTTTGGTAAGGCCCATTCGTGCTGGATTATGTCGATGCTGTCCTTCTCAGCGCTTAAGTTCTGAAAAGAAAAAAAAGACAAGCACTCAGGGAAGCTCTAGTAGTCTTTTGAGCATGATGATTTTTCAAATGATTGTGTTCCACCATTAAAAAAGATATGTGTTTCAAATTCGCTTTTCCTTTTCAAAAGTGCCATTTCCTACAAACAATAGAATGAACAAAACAATAGACAAGTTTGTTGAAAATAAACCACAAAATCCTACGAAAGCGCGAGTTTATTCAAAGTAATGAAACAAAGAAAGTAAAAGACATCATGTTGGAAGTAGGTCAACTCCATATGATGCAAATGCGGGGTAATGAAAAGAAAATAGATCCCAATATCACATGCTGCAGAGGCAGAGAATCTTATAAAAATGGCAAGGCACATAATTCAACTAAAAGAAATTCCCACATGCACACTTCATGAGTGTATGATAACATGAAAGCTAAAAACAAAATGCAGCAAAAGCTACTAGTATTGCAATGCCAATCCAAGAGAAAAGACGTCCTTTATACTTCGATTCAGAGGTTTTTTTTTTTTTTTTTTTTTTTTTGTGAGAATGCTTGAAAGGAAAAAAAAAAAAAAAAAGATGTAAACAACTAATCAACAAAGCAACACTTCTCAAACCTAAACAGTGCAACAGAAGACCACGTTCATCGGTACCTTTGTTGGATCAAAGCCAAATCCACCACCCATTTGCATCATACGTTGTGCGTCATCCACGGCTGGAATGAAAAATGACAGTGAAGCATATCAAGTTTATAACAATCACAGAATTAATTGTGGTATGGAATGAGATTCAGTATGTAGACATCGAATAATAAAAAATTATGAAGTTCTGTAATTTTATACACTAACCATTTTCTTCTCCCAGAATGAGACTAAATAAACCTCTTAATCCAAATAGATTGAGGAAGTACCTGATAGAAATGATTTTGAATAATTAGGACAGTTCAACATGCAATAACTCAAAAGGAAGAGAAAGTCGGAGAAAATAGTGTTTGAAAAACATAAAACGCGATGCAATGATGCATACTAAAGATTGGTGACTACCATGAGCGACTACTGACATAGCTGACATTAACAGTGCTCAAATCAATCCCATTCTGCAACATCGACCTGAACCTCTGAGTAAGTGGAAACGGTATTTTGGCTGTGGAAGGTAATAGAATATTTAGCAAAGGGGAAAGAAATAAATAAGGTGAATTCAAATAAGTAGATGCTAGATCAGATCTAAGTAAGATAGCTGATGCAAAATTAGTCACTAAAATGTAGAAAGACAAACAGAATAGAAAGCATAACTTTGAATTTCTAGACAATCTGAAATTGAGATTCATATCTAAATAGAGAAGTTAATCAGTTAAGTGTCAAAAGATTTAACAAGGTAATGTATTCGAACCTGCTACAAATCCAGAGAAGAAAAAGTTGACCCAAGCAAAAGTAAGAGTCTGGAAAAGAAGAGAAATGTATCAATATCATTCAACAAATAGTGAAGAAAAGTAAAACCAGGTAAGAAAAATGCAATACCTGGGGAATAATCATGGAAAGGTTTTTCTTCATCATATCCGTGGCCATGTTAGGATCAGAAAACATTTGCGCTGCTTGCGCATTCTGTGACTGACCTTTCGGAACATATAACAACCCATTTTCCTGCCATTTTGAAATGTATTTCACTTAAATTATCACTATATTAAACATCAATATTACTTACAACACAAAAAGATACTCCCTTTAGCAAATTCGCAAGCAAACCAGAAAACGAATTTACTAACATCCCCACTAGAATTTCAAATCATAGTTGATAATTGTTCAAATTTCTCTCTAAGTCAACCAAAAAAGTCTGAGCTCAAGCAAATTCAATTCAGAGAAAAAGTGCATAGACCTAATTCTTCGATGGTTAATAGTATAATCAAGCATAAATTTCCCCCTTTTAAATGCATTCAATTGAGACTTTATAGTAATTAGATATCGAAATTAGGTATTAAAACAAGAACCCCAAATCACGAAAAGAGACGGACCTCATTACTGAAGTAGAATCTGCGAGCGCGAAAGGATTTAGGAGGGATGAAATTGGCACCGGCACGCAAATTCCGAGCCCTAACGATGACTTGCCTGAAATTGGAACCCGAAAACAAATCAAAACCACTGAACAAGATGCGAATTATGCGTGGAAACAAAGACATGAGAGGAAATTAGGGTTTGTGGAGACCCTTCTTTGACGATTTTGGCATCGGGGACTTGGAAAGAGCGCATGAGCTTGGAGACGAAGTAGCGGAGGACTCCGATAAGGACCATGACCACGGAGAGAGGGATCAGAACCCAATCTCTGATGGGTGTATCTAGCACCAGATCTTCCGCCATGGCCGAAAGTTTTTGAGCTTTCAGAAGATCCTCACTGGCCGGCTGTATTTGGATCTCGGTTGTTCTGTTCTGTTCTGTTCTTCCTTTTTCTTTAATTTTGTAATTTTGTTTCTGGCTCCGCTACTGCATTCGGCCCAGGGAAGTAGCGCGTTTGTGATTGTTTACAAAAGGGTGTTATCGTCTTTCCGAATTTATATATCTAATTATTGTACTTTTTTTTTCCTCCTTATTTTCAATTTTTGGACTCAATTATTATTATTTTTTGAATCAATCATGTGTTACAATACCTTCAACTTGTCCGTTTGGGTTCAAATATAGTTTTGGAAATGCGTATTTCTAAAAAAAAAAAAAAACATAAATCTTAATATATATTGAGGAAAAAAATCAATATGAATCTTATTTTATACATCTTGATTTTATATAATTAAAAAAAGATCTTATTTGAATTTGAAATAATAAAATTATAAATGTTTAAAATTTAAATTTATTATAAATATTTGAATATGTAAATAGTAAAAAGTAATTTTAAATTGAAAAAAAAAATAATTTTTCTAAATAAGATGATAGTGTAGCCGGAAACGGGCCCTAATTAATTATTTCCTAATTTGCCTCTCTATTTTCATGAACTAGATATCCTTTTTTTTTTTTTTTTTTTTTTGAGAGAAAGACTGTAGCTTTAATTCAAACGCAGGCAAGAAATGCTTGGCTCTATATCCTGCGAGCGAGGGATACAGCAACACGAACCACCACCAACACTCGATATCCTCTAAATTTCAAAAACTTGTTTTTATTTAATCTTTCTTATACTTTATGAATTGAAAACATTAGATGAAATGACATAAATACCCTTCAATAACTAAAAATATTTTATGCATTTAAAAACCATAAACAACCCTAAAACAAAACATCAATTTTTTTGGAAAAATTTTTTTTTTGAATTTTATTTTCTCTTATTAAAAATTGTTTCAAAAATTAATTTCAAGAAAATTAGTTTTCGTAAATTAATATGCTCTAATTCAGGATATCTTTTTTGTTTTCGCCTTTTTCTTTTTTTTTTTTCCTTCTTCGACAGAGTATGAGAAGGATGAAATTAAAATAAAATTTTCACGTTCGAAAGATATTTTTATAATTTCTAAAAACAAAGAGATAAATTAAATACAATTTAAATTAAAAAGTGTGTCTTTAACCCTAAATTAAAACTATTATGTGCAGAATATATATCTTTTTTTAATATCAAAATTTGGAATTCCCCTTTTTATTTTTATTTTTTTGGCTTAAAAGTGAACATAAATTAGTATAACAAGATGGATAATTACTATTTATCTAAAATATTTAATATAATGCACGTGACATCTAAAGTAAATAAGTAATTAAATGGTCAAATTTGAGCAAATCACGTTTTTATCTAAACCGAAATACTGAATATTACTCAGCCGGATATTTATGAATAGGCTAGCAATAATTGGACTCAAGTAGAGCAGATGTAAAGCTAGGGAAGTAATTCTAAAATATTTTGTAAAGTTAGAAGATTTATTTATTTATTTATTTTAGTTCTTTTTTTTTTTTTGAAGTTGGGATGAGAATTCGAATTCAACATTTTTTAATAAAATCAAATATAGAATAACCGCTACATTATATCTTTAATCATTAGAAGAATTTATTTGATGAAAGTAAATAAAAAAGGATTAACGAGAGAACACTGCAAATTCAAGCACAAGCCTAATAGAGATATACACAAGCGTGTTTCACGTGTTGAGCCTCTCTATTTGTAGCTTTTGAGCATGGATCCTTATCTTGCGTCTAAATGATTAAGTTTGCTTCATTCCTTTCTTCTTCTACTTTCCTACTCTCTCTTCATTTTATTTTTCTTATTATTATTATTATGGAAGGAAAACTTTCCCTTCATTTTGAGTAAAGCAAAAAAACCACTTTAAAATTCTATCCAGATTTTAAGCCTCAAAACTTTCCCAAACTCGTTAAGAAAAAAAAAAAAAAATACAGCTTTGAAATGTCTTTGGTTTCTCTCCCCACCATCAGACGACCCTCATATTCTCTTTCAAACACATCTCAAGCAATCACCACTTCACATCATAGAAATTTGTGTCGTAAAGCTTCTGCTTTTTGCTGTTTTAATCAGTCACCATTTTCGTACAAAAATTTAGCACACACAAGCTTTTCTCCAAGGCATGGTAAAAGAATATTGCCGGTGCCGTTCGGTGCTAAGAACTCGGAGCCAGGAGAAGAAGATTCCCAAGCTCTTGAAACGGTCCTCAGACTTTACACCGCGATCACGAATAAAAACGTTCGTGAATTGCCGGACATAATAGGAGATGAATGTCAATGTGCATGCAACTTTTTCTCAAATTTCCAATCCTTTCAAGGGAAGAAAGTAAGCCTATTTTCTCAAATTTACTTATTGAATTCTGAAAAAAAAAAATAATAATAATAATAATAATAATAACAATGAAATCAAAATGTTTGATAAAATTGTTGTCCATTGCAGCAAGTGTTGGATTTTTTCTCCTATCTGATCCGAAGTTTGGGGAATAGCCAAGAATTCGTTGTGACCGTAACAATGCATGACGGGATGACAGTAAACATCAAGTGGAGATTAGGTATGCAATACTTGAGAATGAAGTAAAAATTCTGTTTCTGTATGGATTTTTAACACGCACGCTTAATTCGTTAACCGATCTCTTCGGGTGTCTGTCTTCAGAGTGCAGCAAAACACACATGCCTCTAGGAAAGGGCATCAGCATCTGTGTGTGCCATGTCTATGGCGGAAAGGTCGTGATCAGGTGCTCAAGTTTTATTGCCTTTGTGAAATTTTTTTAATTCCGAAGTTAGATTATAATTCAGATTTTCCTTCTAATTACTAGTACCACATTTTTTATTTATTCTCCTTCTTTTTTTTTTTTTTTGGCTCTCCAGCAATGTAGAGATGTTCTTGGAACCGCTTCTTCAAATCACAGTACCCTTAAGACTGGTATGCTGTTTGCGGACTGTAAATATTAATTTTTCCGCCTTTTTGATTTTGTAGTATAGAAACGAGAACCAGTTGTTCAAGTTTTTTATTTTTTATTTTTATTTTTTCAGAATATAACTCGTTATGCGACAATTCTTATGGAAAAGATGAGTTCTAACCACGTATTCAGAGATAACAAGAGAGCTACTTTGCTTACACTCATCATCATGCTAACCCTTGCATTCTTGCTCAGTTTCTCTTCATGAAGCTTTGCTTATCACACATAGCAACATCAGAAACACACAAACACACCACATGGTCTTTTATTGTCCTGCCACGTCGGCTGTGATTGAAAGATAAGTTTCTGATGTACGAAATAATCTCACTCATAAGCTAGATAAAAATACGTTACATATGAATGTGAGAGTCCTAATCATTTAAGATTAAAGTCGATCTATGTATTGACCATCTAATAATAGAATATAGAAGTTCTTTATTGGAATTAATTAACTAATAAAGAAGTTATTGTATATATGGTCCAATTCAATTTATATAGTTAAACTAATGCTTCTATTTGTAATCGACGTTATTATAAAGTTCAAAAATAAGATCAGCCCACTAATTAAGAATTAGACATCACTACAATCTTCTTAAACAAAAAATGCACAACTTTTATACTAATGTGAATTAATTATAGAATAATTAGTCTAAATGATCTCTAAACTCTTTAAGAATACGCCTGTTCTTTTTCATTGTCAAAATTGAAACAAAAAGAAAATTTTCATTGTCAGCTATATGCACACGTTTACAAATTCTTTTAAGAATCTATTTGGCCGTCTCAGGTGCAGAATAGACTACATTATTTATCTGAACTTCACTTAAAGTGTATTCAAAGCGAACCAACCATACATTTGAGATAAAAAAAAAAAAAAAAAAAAAAAATTAGTAGAGCCGCTTTAATTAATATATAACCGAAAGCCAACATGATAACTCAAAAAAAAAAAAAAAAAGTAACAATATGAACATTATAAATTTGTTAAGAATCTAGCTATGTGCACCTCTAGTACAGAAAACGACAACATTTTCATTTAACAGTAAAAAGTCATAAATTTTTGGAAGAATCTAGCTATGTGCACCTCTAGTGCAGAAAACGACAACATTCTCGTCCAAAGTAATACAAAACAAACCAATATAGCAGCTATATGAGCTATCCAACTATACATGAATGCATTAAAAAAAAAAAAAAGGTAAAACTATTAGAACCTCTCTACTTTACAAAAGCCAACATGTTAATAACTTATAAAAATGTCTGGGGCATGCATTATCTTTTCTAATATTTAAGAGATATGAGTAACTCTATAATTCAGAAAAGGGGTACCCCAACTAATTATGTGAAGCAAATATTTAACAATGATTAAAAAAAATACAGCTAATTAATATAAACTATTTTAATTTGCAATATAAAGTATATAAGATAGAAAGGTTAATTTTCAAAATTTAACTATCACTAAGACCAACCGTAAAGGTAGGCCTTTCAATCCTAGTCCTCCCCGTTATCCAGCTAAAAAGAAAAGCAGTCCTCCCCGGACGAAGCCCTAGAATCGTTAAGGAAATAAAACAAAGGGCATGTTTGATAGTGCGTATGACATTGTCGTATTGTATTATTTTTGAATTTTAATTTATGCATGGAGAAGTGCTCAATAAGCCGAGGAAAAGACCGATTTGAGGCTATGACTTGTGTGTTTGTCGTTTCGTTTTAAGTTACGTATTTATGTGGTCGTTATTTTGTTGACTGTCATTTCCGTAAGTAAAACTCAAGTCATTTTATTTTGTTTTCCAGCTTCTTGCGTGCGCACTGTCGTTTGTGATCAATTGGGTTGTAGGCCCTAGTTCAATGAAGGAAAACTCAGTTGAGTGATTTACAATCAGACTTTGGGTGCTTGAGGCGTCCTTTTCTTAATTTTGGATTTGGAAATTGGTTACGTGAAACCGTTTGCTACAGGGAGCTTTTGCGTCAAATATATAGTATCTTATTATCAAGTAGTCGGACAAGTCTGGACAAGTCTACTGATCATGTAACTGCTACTCTAGTTGATTTACGTAATTCTATGTAACTCTGCATATAAACATCATATTATTTTTGTTAGAAGTTCAGGAGATAGTTATCAAAATTAAAATTTTAAAAACAAATTGCTAAAAGGTTATAAGTTTAAAGGGCCCATATCAGTATTAAATACCTCTCTTTCTCCTCTTTTTAAATGGACTTTATGTCCTATTTGGAGAGAAATATCCACTACCGAAGTTAGTGGGTTAAACCCACTGTTTGAGTTAGTGGGGTTGTGTCTACTATTCGAATTAGTAGGGTTAAACCCATTTTCCTAAATATATGAGAGTTGATTATCCAATTTGGGTTATGGCCAGTTTACATATTGTCATGATCTCTTGATCGGTGATGCTTGACACGAGAAGGACTAACATTGGAGGACGAAGTCCTATTAAATGCATCACTGTGTAGAAAACGACAACATTATTTATAAAAAATTTTACAAAAACAAACCAATAGCAGCTATGAGTTAGCTTAGTATCAGATTAAATTGCACTCACAAAACATTTATATACATACATATAGGAACCTCTGAACTTAAACAAAAGCCAACATATGTAAGCTTACAAAAATATTTGTGTGGGCATGATCTTTAATTTTTAATATTCAGGAGCTAATATATGAATATAATAACTATATAATTCAGCGAAAGGGTACCACAACTAGTTAAGTATAAAGCAACCCTTGAATTGAAACTTTCTAAATAAATATAAATGATGGTAACATAATCTACTTTGATATGCAATCTAAATTACGATAGAAGGTTTAAAGCTCATACTATACATATGCATACATATATATATATATATATATATATATATATTCACTGGAATTTTCAAAGTAACACAAATAGTTTGGAGAGCATCCACAGTGAAAATGGCGAAAATGAGTCTGGTTTTGGTTATGATGATGAAGGGGTTGATGCTTTTTCTTGCACCATTTTTGTTAATATTAGCGGTGCAAGCAATGAATCTAGTTTCTCCTTCACTTCCTTCAACCACATTTGATGGTTTTACTAAAAGACATGTAACTATTGTTACTACCAAAGTACCTGTCACTAAGAACAATGGCCGTAAAACTCTCGTAACTGGCCTTAAAGTCCTCCCCCAAGGAAGAGAAAGAGCAAAACTAGTTTCTGGCCTTTCGGTAGTAGTCCTCCCCTAGCAAAGAGAAAGAGTCGGAACATGAACAAAAACCAAAGGCATGTTAAAAAAAGAAGAATAATAATAATAAAAGGCCTAAAGTGCCCTCCCTCGCTCTCCCTCTTGCTAGGATTTGCATCATTCGTGTTTTTTGCTTGGAACTAGAATCCGACGATACCTCTTAATTGGTCACTGGATTTTTGAATGAAGATGATTTTTCACTATGTAACTGTCACATTTTGTCTTTATTTTCTTTATTTTATTTTGGAATAACGGAGGTGATCTCCTTATGCTCTCTTATTGGTTTTATATCAATCCGCTACAGTCATTTCTACGCATGCAGTGTGGTTAGTGACCTTTTTGCTATATATAGGTCTATTGATCTCGATCGATCAGAGTTTTACCTTGATTATAGTGGTGTTGTTAAAAAAAAAACATTTATTGTTCAATCATTAATGTGCTTTTTCAATTTCTCATTATTGGAATTCGGTGCACTTTTTATCTCTTGTGCACTTCATTTGATTTTATCGATGAAACCGACATGTAATTAGAGTTAAATTTACTTGTGCTATGAGAACATTCGAGTTAGTGTTGATGTTTGCATTTTCTTGATTTGAAATACAATTATTCTTGTCAAAAAAATAATAAATAAATAAAGACATATTTTGCAGTCCGTACAACGATACCGTATTGTATTTTTCTTTGTTTATACAATGTTTTGTATGCATATTGTATATTGTGTAATTTTACAGCATCAGTAAATTAATACAAAATAAGTAGTTTAATATAGTATTCTATTTTCCTATTTACGAATTGTTTCTGCAATTAGATTTCGACATCTGATTTAATTACTTGAGTATCTTTATTATCGTCACTTAAGCTAAAGAGCTTGACGAAAACCATCATGGAACACCTCCAAATGCAAACTTCGAGCATATATTTCCCTCCAAATTTTACAAAATCAAACATCGAGCTAGCTGTGAACTTCTTTTTTCCGATCAGTGTAATAAAAGTGGTTCATTTGATGGATTTCCATAATTTGCAAAAGTTCATGAACAATAATTTCAGAAAGAAAATGTTGGAATTCTGCTTCTTCTTCTTCTTAAATGTTTTTTTGTTTCAAAAAAAAAAAACTTTGTTAATAAAAATGACTTAAGTTTTATAAAATTAGTAATAAAATGACCAATTTTGCAAAAAAATAAAATGAAATAAGTCTGTCATTGATCAATCATAATTAATTAATGATTTATCAATGTTAATTAATATATATTTATTCTAATTAATTATAATCAATCACTGATTAACCATCTTTTTTTTGTCAAAAAAATTTAGTCACTAACTTAAATAAGCATTTAAAAAATGTCTATTTATCTAATTTTTTTTTAGAAAAAAATAATAGTAATGATTAAGAGCCGCCATAACTATTTAATTATTTTACCGCAAATTCCATACATAACTTATCTTCTTCAATTAATTACTAATTATCTTTATTTTTCAATTAATTGGTTTACCTTAATTTTAAATTATAGAAGAAATAAACCTTCCTAGCCCCTCTTTTAAAGGGCCGTCAATGGGAACAGTTCATCCAAATAAATAAAGTGAAAAGCCTTTGATTATTGCATGGCATTTCTGTATTTATAAGTACGATGTGATGGTAAACAAATCAGATTTGATTTTTAATATAAATATGATTTTTTTATTTTGTTTAAATTTTGATTTGAATTTACACATTTTTTTTTTTTGGAAGTTCAAATTTTTTTCCCTTAAAGAAAGTTCCTGTACAGTAGGATCTCTTATAACTTAGCCATATCGATTTGAAAGAATTTTTAAATCATTAAATTAAACTTTTAAGGATCTAATTTACCAATGTGCAAAAAGTTACAGTGCGGGCATAAAACTGTTCAAAAGATTATAAAATAATAGTTCCTATTTATAATGCAAAATGAAAGGCCTTTATGCAAAAATCCCCAAAAAAAAGTCAATCGTTTTTTTAAGGGAAAAAATCAGTCGTTTTTCGAAACAAATTAGAAAGATTAAAAGGATATAATCAATTGTACTACGTTCCAAAAAAAAAACAAAAAAAAAAAAAAAAAGAAGAGTTATGCTGCTTGGATGATATATTTGTTAAAACTACAGGGCACTAGGATAATATTTATGAGACACGAGGGTATAAAAGTAAAAAATTGTTAAACTATAAAGCTTTTTTTTTTCAAAAAAAAAAAAAGAAAAGAAAAGAAAAGAAGGATAAAAGAGGCAGTTTAGCCACTTATTGCCGTTTTGTTAAATACGGAACAATATATAGGAAAGTCAAAAAAAAAAAAAACAACTTAACCTCTGTTTTATAAATTAATTAAAAATAAAATTTTAAATTAGAATTAATTGATTTATTAAAAATTAATTATAATTTTTTTAATTTTTTAAATAAAAATAAAAATAAAAAATTTTTAATTTAATTAAAATTAATAAATAAAACAGTAATTTTATTTTGGTTCAAAATACGCGTTTTAGTCGGAAACATGCGTTTTATTTATTTATTTATTTATTTATTTATTTATTTATTTATTTTCCTCTGGTGACTGACACAAGGAAGGAGAAGAAGGCAGGGTGTGAGAAAGATAGAGGGGGGATGCATTGGGACTTGGGAAAGAAAGAGGGGCAGTAGGGAATGTGGGGTCGACGAAGGGAGAGAGAGACTTTTTTTTTTTTAACTTATGTTTTCGAGCGAGGGTGAGAGAAAGAGAGCGCCTTTCTTCTTTTTGGGTTTCTTTTTTTGTTTTTTGTTTTCGTTGTTTTTCTTTTTGACAAAACGAGAAAAAAAAAAAAAAAAACTCTCCCTTAAAAAAAATTTAATTTTCAAATTTGAATCCTATATTTCCTTATTTGTTTTCCTTTATCTCTATTAATATCATCTCACATATTTAAATAACATGATCTATTATCATTATTAAAACCTATTTCTTAAAGGGTCTCTCATCCCTCAAACCCTCAAAAAACTCTTGTAGCTGCACATGCACTTAAGGTATTTTTTTTTTACTGTGCTAATTTAGCTGTTCTAATGAAAGCTATTAAAAAAAATCTACAAGGCTAAGATACGTGAACAATTTGTAAATTTGTGATTGTGTGCTCTTTTTTTTTTTTAATATATGTAATTTATTCTGTATATATTGTTCAGTTGCAAAAAAGGCTACATTGATTCTGCAAAAAAAAGAAGAAACAATGAAGCTGGATTTGAACCTTCTCAGATCCTTATCACCGGATCACTTTAAGGTTCTCGCAGCTGTCGAGAGGGCAATGAAAAAGGATGGAATGAAAAAGAAAAAGGTCTTTACTATTTCTTATATTTATATCCGTATTGCCTTTTGAAAATTTCAACAATTTTTGAGTTTTTAGTTATATATATTATTTCTTGATTTTTTTTTTAACTTAGATGAGAAGATTCGAACTCTACACTTTGTAGTAAAATCAAGTATAAAATCACCACTAGACTATGTCTACAATTATTATTATTTCTATATTTTAGTTGGCCATTGAGTCGTCTTTTTGATTTGTTTTATAATAGTCATGTTACTAAAAAAGCACAATTAAAAGTTAAATAAGAAAATTCAAAGGGTTAAGGATTAGAAAAAAAGAGAAAGATTAAGTAGCGATGAGTACTATGAATAGACTCTTAGTTATCAAGATGAATAATTTTCTTTAAATCGTAAAATTTCCTAATATGAAATTGAATACGAAAGTTTGGTAACTCTATATAAATGGGAACTTTCCACAATAGCGCTACAGATGAATGTCGTCTAATATGCATGGAATCTTATTCTTTTCAGCTTGATTTAGTACCTTCTCATCTCATCTGCCGAATAGCTGCTCTCAAGTATGCCTTCATTCTACCTTTCTTGTTGAGTTATTTTTATTTTTACTTTTATTTTTTCTTTTTTGGCTGAAATTGTTGGTTCATATTTTGATTATTGAATTACGCACTTGTTTCATACGTTTATTTATCAAAGTTCTTTGTTTTGTGAAATTATTTGGTAAGACGTACGTCATCTGTTCAAATCCGATGAAGGTGGTTAGACATAATAAATTGAAAAAAGTTTCGAATTGAAACTGAAATCCACTTCAAGTTCCTCATTTAGAATAAAAAACCTTTGGAGTGTTACAGGGGCACGGAGAGAGCTTTGAAGTATCTGGCCTGTCATGACCTATTGCATCATGATTCTTCCAAATGTCGGTTTTTTCTCCTTTCACTTTAACTTTCTGCACAAGTCTTGCTGGTTTCTCAGTTTCGCTCATTTTATTTTTATTACTTGTGCACATCTAGATGACGGTTATCGCCTCACCTCCCTCGGTTACGATTATCTTGCAATTAAGAATTTGGTCGACCGTGGGGTCTTTGTTGAGATTGGTCTTCAAATTGGCGAGGGAAAAGAGTCCGGTACATAATCCACACAATACTTTCTATCGTCAAATATCCTTTTCCTTTAAATCGTGAGTTGTGTTACATATTAGTCATATTCCACAAACCTTTTTTTTTTTTTTTTTTCCAAAGAGATCCATGAAGTCAGAACAAAAGACGGTACGTTGCTGGCATTGAAGGTGCACCGTCTTGGTAAAACTTCTTTTAGGGCCGTCAAATTGAAGCGTGATTACTCGAAACATCGTAACAGCAGTTGCGATTGGTTCTTCTTGTCCTCGAGTGCTGCACGATATGAATTCTCTTTTATGAAGGTTTTGAGCTGCTAACACTTTTAGAATCTATTTGGAAAAAAAAAAAAAAAAAAAAAATTTAAGTTGATATGACTGAAAGCTTGATCTTTGCTTGAGCAGGCCTTGAAACAGCATGATTTTCCAGTTCCAAGTGCTGTGGCTTTTAATAGGCATTGCGTGGTTATGTCACTTGTTGAAGGTTATCCTCTGTAAGTGCTCTTTCGAGTGTATTATCATACTATTTTTGCCTTGAACCACAACTGAATTTTTGACAAATGCTCTTTTGCCCCCCCTTAAAATTCTGAAAGTTTTCATAATTCTAGATTCTAATAAATTTTTTTTTCCTTTATGACGTTCATTTATTTGCAATATTATACGTATACGTTCATCAAACTAATTTAAAGGTTAATTAAATCAAACTCTAATCGCTTTAGGGGGAAAAAAGTCCCAACTTCATTGGAGCTAAAACTCTAAAAATTAATTGAATTGAAGCTCTATGAAAATAATGTTTGTTTTCTTTATATTTTTATCATATAGCAAGTCTTAATGATCAATTTGCATATAAGATTTGTTTTATTTAATAGGTTTTGTAACTATTTGTGCCTCATTTTAAAGAAACTCCATTTTTAAACAACGCACGTCTTTCTCAATTACATAAGATAATATTA
This sequence comes from Ficus hispida, assembly GCA_025413025.1. Taxonomy (NCBI): domain Eukaryota; kingdom Viridiplantae; phylum Streptophyta; class Magnoliopsida; order Rosales; family Moraceae; genus Ficus; species Ficus hispida. Next base: position 22,307,341 of record CM046361.1, read on the forward strand.
TGCTTATATCCCTGCATATATATATATGTAGACTGGGGGAAAAATATGTATGCAACTGGTGGTATTTTGTCGTTCCCGATTAATGTAGTTACATAAAGAGAATACTCGGAATTCATAAACTACATGAATTTTCTAAGATGTTTCATATTTATTATGCCCCGTTTATGCCTTGAGAATTTAGAGATATGTACCTTTGGAAGAGTTTAGTGCGATGTCGTTAAGCGTTACTAATCGTGTAGGGTTGGAAGCACCTATTTTGAGTTCTTTTCTTTAGGATTTGGTAACTTATGAGTAGATCTTTTCCGATCTTGAGTTCGAAACGATATAACTATTGGTCAGTTTACCTCCAATGAAGTGTGCAGGTAAAGCAATTGCAAAATCCAGAGGCGGCTTTTGATACGATCATTGGCCTTATTGTTCGACTGGCAGAACATGGGCTCATTCACTGTGATTTCAATGAATATAACTTAATGGTATGCTAACGTATCCTTTAGTCCAACTTTAGCAGCAAACTTTTCATGTTGGTAAACACATATTTCGCAGTATAAAATCCCAAACTGCTAGTTTATCTCCTTCCTTAAGCTTGCTTATTGGTAACCTTGAGCTAATCTTTGGAACCTTCCTTTGTAGATTGATGATGATGAGAAAATCACCATGATTGATTTTCCGCAAATGGTTTCTGTTTCCCATCCTAACGCGCAGATGTAAGATACTCTGCACTAAATTTCTACATCGATCAAATCTCGGTTCATTATTTTCTCATCCAGTTATGATGCTTGGTATCCGAGGTTTTTCACGTATTAAGTATTCTATTTCTCATCCAAATAGATTCTGTTTTCAGGTACTTCGACCGTGATGTTGAATGTGTATTCAAGTTTTTCAAAAAGAGGTCAGTGATTGTCTTGGTGTTAGTAAATTAAATTTATCACTTTTACTAGTAATTTAGTTTTCTGGTAGTGTTAATTAGTTATTTGAATGCTTTAAACAAAGCTCCCTTAACTAAAACACGATGTTTTTGCTGTTCAACACGAAAACAACAAATAAGGCTACATAACGACTCTTCTAGTCGGGTTATCCTACTCGTCTCTCTCACTCCGACCTTTTTTTTTTTTTTTTCCTTCTCAGGTTTGATTTATCGTTTGAAGATCATAATACAGATGAAAGCAGAATTTGCCTTTCTTCAATAGCCAAAGATGCTGATTGTCTGGACAAGGAACTTGCTGCTAGCGGATTTACAAAAAAGGATCTGGAAGACAATCAGCAGGTAAGGCAGTATATTGAAGTATGGTCCAAGTATAACGATTAGCAACGCGAACCTCACTTGAATTATGTATTCCCTGAATTATTTTGGAGGGTGTTGGGACAAACTGAAATAGTTTATGGTGTTCTTCAATACAATATTTTTTTATTCGCAGTTCATCGGAGAAGTTGTAGAGCAGAATGGTAGCGATAGGGATGGAGGAACTGAAGATGACGAATGCGTCTCCGGTACAAATGAAGAAAACATCAAAGGTTTCGATGCTCTGCACTTGCAAGATCGGGTAGAAATGTTTATTTTAAGTCAAGAGGCTTCTTAGTTCGCGAAAATTTCTGCGTAGGACGATGTTTCTAATTTTTGCCGAATCATTTCGCATGATAATATCTGATTGTCTTGGCATTGAATTAAATTATTAATAAAAATTTCGTTTTAATGCCTTTAGAAGTTGAATATTACCATATCTTACTTGGTACAATGTCAATTCAGGAAGAGCCTACTTCAGATTCTGACAACGAAAATAAACGGGAAGACAGACTACATCATGAAACAAGTCAAAGCAGTGAACTTGATAATCAGAATACAGATGTTGAGGTAATTTTTTTTTTTTTCATTTTTTTGCGTCTTTTTGAACGACGCTGTTCTTTACTTCTTGTTCTTTGCTCTCGGAAAGTGTTGTTATGATTTTGTAGATACAACTCCGTTGTTCAATCCATGGAAAATCATTTGAAATCACATTAATGATATGCAAAGCCCCTTAAAAGTGAATTTTAACTTTATTTTATTTGTTTTAGGAGGATGAAAATGATGAGAGTCTGGCAAAGAGCTTAAACAAGCAGAGGAAGCACGCGATATCAGCGGCCCGAAGAGGACAGAAGAGTGTTGCCTCCAAAAATTCCTACAAAGACAAGGGTCGTAGGTCCTCCAACAATTCCAAAATCCAGAAACAACAATTCCGCAGCTGGTAGAAGAATAATTGAACCACTAAGTGATGGAGATCATAATCTTATACTTAGGCCCTTATATTTCTTAGGCATAAATATCGAGTATAGATGTCTTGAATTCATATCAATATTTATTGTTAGGATCTATTTATAGGTATCTTATCACTAATGTTATGTTTATGAATTTCGCTTCATATTTGACTGCATCATTAATGAAATGCACATTAGAGATGGCGCAAATTATGCAGCGCCGTTTTTGTCGTACGAAACTGTTTCAGTTTGGTGTCGTTTTCCATATACAATGTCGTTTTCCAGTACATGCTCGTTCTCACAAATCAAGTTATTGATAATCGATGTCGTTTCCTATTGTTTTTTATTCTGCAAAAGGCTTGGTGACAGCAAAAGTTAGCGAGTTAGGCATCGATTGGACTCTCACAACCAGAACCCGACTTTGCTATCAACAGCATACTGGAATTTGGAAAGCAGAAGCGCAAAATGAACAAACAGCGTGGCCCTATAAATAGATTTCAAAAGGCACAGACTGACAAACACACTGCCCTGGCCTTATACGATATGGCAAAACGGTCAATGTACTTCAAAAGTTATAGATGAACATCTTAAGGCCAAATCCTTGAAAACGTACATGGTCAAAAAAGTTAACACAGAACTACCGTATCAAATCACTAGAATCTCTTTTTCCTTTCCATAGTCAGACTACTCTATCAGCAAAGCCCCTGCTAAAATCCCCTAGTACCAGCTTCTGGAAAAGGAAAAAAAAAAAAGGATATGTAAAGCAGGGTTCTTCAAATTAATGATGCAGCAAATACAAAAACTAAAAACGATGAATCATGTTAAAAGGAAAACTTACACTTACCTTTGGCCTTTTCCCTACAACATCAGTTTAAATCCTTTGGACAGGAAATCATCCCTACTAAAAACCAAAAAAATATAGAAATCAGTACTATATTTGTCAATCCAAAACTCTTAAGTTGAGCAGAATTCAAACACAATTTACCAAGAAGAAGAACCAAATCTATCTTACCTTTGCTTGCTATTGGATTCTTTCTTCTTGTTCCTCTGCTCCTTATCCTTCCCCTCCTTGTTCTTCTTCCTATTTTCCTCTCCATCGTCCCAACCGCCATTAAGGCCAACAAGGCTTCCCACACATGAGTATACTCCGAAATGCTTTGGAAGACCGTTAATTCTCGCCTTCTCGTCCCTTTTCTTTATCAGATCATACCATACGAATCTGTTATTGTCCAGATGCAGAACAACTTGATCACCACTCTTCGAATACGCAACAGGAGTCACGTAACCAAAACCTCCATTCACCTCCGAGGCTCCACAGTAAACAGCTTAGTCCAACGCCGCTTAACCCCATATTCTTTCATCACCCAGATCTCAACACCATTTGACAAGACAAAATCCTCATTTACACCCAAGAAGTAATGTCGCATGATATAGTTACAAGTCACACAGAGGGACGATCCCAAAACTTCCAAAGACACTTCAATTGTCCCATTCTTTTGGAACTTTGGCATCGGAATCTCTCGGTACTTCTCCGTCACGAGATCAAACGCAACGATAAACTTCGAATCATCGGATTTGACCATCGAGTAGCCATCCAATGCAAAGCATTACCGACAAGAACCCCGTTGGGGATGTTGACTCTAAGACTATAAGGCAAGAACCCCTTTTTCCTCGTCCAAGAATCGGATTTCGAACTGTAAACATCAACCACGGAGTCGAAAGAATGCTCAAGTTCACCATGAAACTGAGTTACCCTCACCAACTTATAATCATCGTTAATGGGGTCGTGCCCAAATCCGTAAAATTGGAAGCCATGGTAGAAAAAACCTTCAGGGAAATCGACGTCGTCAGTCGTTGGTAGCTTCTTGTACCTTCTGGTGGGAGGGGTTCCAGAGAACGACGTCGTCGCGAGAGTTCAAGAGAGCAAGCAAGCCGTTGCAAGAACCCAAGACTTCCATCTTTCCGGCGGCGTCCTCGGTGGGGCGGTTGATTTTAACGGCGATGACGAGCGGGTCGAGGTCGGCCCAGAGGATGTCGGTCTCGTTGAAGAGGACGGCGGCGATTTGGAGTTGGTTTGGTTGGAGTGGCTGAGGTGGAGGTTGATGAAATAAGGGCCGTCGATGAGGGAGCACCAGGGCTTGGAGACAGTCCTGTAGCGGAGGAGATCTTTGACGGGTATTCGGCTGAGAATGTTGGTGATTATCTCAAGAGGAAGGTTGTCCGCCATGGGAGGAATTTGCCAAAATGACCTAACAACAAACTGAAATTAGGAAAATGATTTTCCTATTTATTTTGAATTTTTTTTTATACCCAAAATGCTGACTGTGTAAATAAAAAAAATTTTAATTAAAAAAATTAGGATTAAAATCAAAGTTTTGAATAAAAGAAGAAATCTGGGATTGGCATCGAACTTCACCCTTCCCTCTCCCTCTTCTTTCCTTCCTTCTCTGCTGCTTCTTCTTCTTCTTCGCACTCTTCTTCCTTCTTCTTCTTCGTCCTTCCCTCCCCCCAAAAGAGTCTCCCCAAATTCGGCGCCTCCACCTCCAGCGCCGCCGCCGACGCCGTCGAAGATCCGTAGACCATGCCACAAGCTCTCTGACCTCGCCTTCTTCTTCCTCTTCTTCCCTTCCGACCAGCAGAAGCTCCGCCGCCACGCCTCCTCCTTGACCGAAAACGAGGACCCTGCTCTTCTTGCCGGTCTCTCCTCCTACATTTAGATCCCTTCTTGAATTCAGAACAAGTAATATTCTTGAGTTCAAATATGTATTTTCTCTATATATATATATATATATATATATTTTTTTTTTTTTTTTGTTAATATATATTTAGCTTGCTCGTAGAATTAGGGGAGAGAGAGGGATTAGATTTGTGAAAAAGGAAATCTCTGTGATTTTGCGTGTTGGAATTTTAAGGGATTTCTTATTAAACATCATGTTATTGTAAAATTTTGTGGAAGTCAAAAATGTCTAATTCGGTTAATTTGATATTTGTGTTGATTTTTTAAAGAGCAAAAAAACTAATTTTTTGAAAGCAACGAACAAATACTACTTGAATTGTGGTCGTTCCCCTTCTTTTTCTTCGATGGTTTTGACGGAACGACCATACGGTCGTTCCGTCAAAAAGCGTGGTCGTTCCTCAACTTTTGTGTCACTCCGTGGAATTGAAGGCCAATAATACTTAATGTTACATGATGGTATGATTTTTTTTTCCAAAACTATACGAAAAAAAAAAAAAAAACTCTACGTTTTGACAAAACGACCATAAGGCCGTTTCGTCAAAAAGCGTGGTCGTTCTGGAACTTTTTGTGGTCGTTCCAAGGCATTAAAGGCCAATAATACATGACACTATAAGATGGTATGTTTTTTTTTCCCAAAACCATACGAAAAAAAAAAAAATCTACGTTTTGACGGAACGACCATACGGTCGTTCCGTCAAAAAGCATGGTCGTTCCTAAAGTTTTGTGATCGTTCCGAGGGATTAAAGGCCAATAATACTTAATGTCACGTGATGGTATGGTTTTTTCTCAAAAAAAAAAAAAAAAAACTCTACGTTTTTGACGGAACGACCTCAAAAAGCGTGGTCGTTCCTCAACTTTTGTGGTCATTCCGTCACATTAAAGTCCAATAATACTTAATGTCACGTGATTGCATGGTTTTTTTTTCAAAAAAAAAAAAAAAAAAAAAAAAAAAAAAAAAAAAACCTCTACGTTTCAACGGAACGACCATACGGTTGTTCCGTCAAAAAACGTGGTCGTTCCTGAACTTTTGTGTCGTTCCGTCACATTGAAGGCCAATAATACTTAATGTTACGTGATGGTATTTTTTTTTTTTTTTGCAAAAAAAAAAAAATTTACTCTATGTGTTGACGGAACGACCATACGGTCGTTCCGTCAAAAAGGGTGGTTGTTCTTGAACTTTTGTGGTTGTTCCGTAACATTAAAGTCTAATAATACTTAATGTCACGTGATGGTATGGTTTTTTTGAAAAAAAAAAAAAAAAAAAAAAAAAAAAAAAAAAAAACCTCTACGTTTCAACGGAACGACCATACGGTCGTTCCGTAAAAAAACGTGGTCGTTCCTGAACTTTTGTGGTCGTTCCAAGGCATTAAAGGCCAATAATACATGACACTACGTGATGGTATGGTTTTTCTCCCAAGAAAAAGAAGTCTAAGTTGCATCATCCTTTAATCCCTCGGAATGACCACAAAAGTTCAGGAACGACCACGCTTTTTGACGGAACGACCGTATGGTCGTTCCGTCGAAACATATACTTTTTTTTTGTTTTTGGGAAAAAAAACTATACCATCACGTAGTGTCATGTATTATTGGCCTTTAAAACCTTGGAACGACCACAAAAGTTGAGGAACGACTACGCTTTTTGACGTAACGACCGTATGGTCGTTCCGTCAAAACATAGAGTTTTTTTTTTTTTTTTTTAGAAAAAAAACTATACCATCACGTTAAATTAAGTATTATTGGCCTTCAATCCCACAGAACGACCACAAAAGTTGAGGAATGAACATGCTTTTTGACGTAACGACCGTATGGTCGTTCCGTCGAAACATAGAGTTTTTTTTTTTTGTCCGAAAAGCGAAAATAACCATACTAAATGCTAATGTCATGTATTATTGGCCTCCACTCCCACGGAACAACCACAAAAGTTCAGGAATGACCACTTTTTTTTCCGAAACGACCGTATGGTCGTTCCATCGAAACATAGAGTTTTGTTTTTTTTTTTTTTTGTCTGAAAAGCGAAAATAACCATACCAAATGCTAATGTCATGTATTATTGGCCTTCAATCCCTCGGAACGACCACAAAAGTTCAGGAACGACCATGCTTTTTGACGGAACAACCATATGGCCGTTCCGTTGAAACATTTTTTTAATGTCATGACATTAGGTGATGTTATGGTTATTTTTGCTTTTCGGGGAAAAAAAAAAAGTCTATGTTTCGACGGAACGACCATACGGTCGTTCCGGAAAAATCGATGGTCGTTCCTAAACTTTTGTGGTCATTCCATGGATTGGAGGCCAATAATACATGACATTAGGTGATGCTATGATTATTTTTGCTTTTCGGGAAAAAAAAAAATTATGGTTTCGATGGAACGACCATACGGTCATTCCGGAAAAATGAGTGGTCGTTCCTAAACTTTTTGGTCGTTCCGTGGGATTTGATGCCAATAATACTTGACATTAGGTGATGCTATGGCTATTTTTGCTTTTCGGGAAAAAAAAAAAAAGTTAAGTCTATGCTTCGATGGAACGACCATACGGTCGTTCCGGAAAAATCGGTGGTCGTTCTTAAATTTTTGTGGTCGTTCCATGGGATTTGAGGCCAATAATACATAATATTAGGTGATGCTATTATTTTTGCTTTTCGGAAAAAAAAAAAAAAAAAAAAAAAGTCTAAGTATATGTTTCGACGGAACGACCATACGGTTGTTCCGTCAAAAAGTGTGGTTGTTCCTGTATTATTGGCCTTAAGCGAAAAGCAAAAATAACCATACTATCACCTTACTTTATGTATTATTGGCCTGAAAACCCACGTAACGACCACAAAAAGAAGGAACGACCACGCATTTTTCCGGAACGACCATTCCGTTCAAACCGTGACTTCATTTTTTTCCCCTTAAACGAAATGCAAAAATAACCATACCACACCTTACTTTATGTATTATTGGCCTCAAAACCCATACAACGACCACAAAAGTGAAGGAACGACCACTAAAATTTCCGGAACGACCATACCATCGCTTCTATACTTGGAAATTCATTAGACAAAACAGCCAAGAAATGAAGTAGATGTCGAAGGTGCCGGAGTCGAAGCTTTGCAAAGAGATTAAAAGGTTGGTTTAGAAAAAGATCGTGCACTCTTTGCTTCCGAATAATACACCTCATTGAAACAACATTTAAACCAAAACTGCATTAAGTTGCAGACCTTTACCTTTATTTAATAATGAACTGATGTTAAAATATATTTAATAACCAAACGTCTGAGGATAAATAGGAGAGAACAAAGGAAATATAAACTGCAGCGTGGACTCCTACAAACTTTAATAAAACCAGAGGAGAAAAAGGGGGGCAAAAAAAAAAAAAAAATATATATATATATATAGCAGCATACTGTGGGCAATTCACTTGACGTCGTTAGCTGAAGTCCACGCCTTTCGCCGTTTTGCTTCACTGTTCGCCGAGGCTGCTCCGCCGGAGTTTGATTTGCGAAGCTACTGCTGTGTGGGGGTAAAAAGCAGATATGGGATTTTCGACACTGTCACCGGCATCCTCATCGTCGTTGGCCTATCGTAGTTCATTTGATGCCACCGTCCACGTCGGCATTGTTCACTGTCGCCGATTTGCTTCACCATTTGGGGGGAGGGAACCACGAAGAAGAAGAAGAAGGAAGAAGCGTGCGAAGAAGAAGTAGACTCGCCAGCAGTTTTTCTTTTTTGTTTTTTTGTTTTTTTTAAACTCTTATATTAATTTCTTTTCTTTTTACATTATTTTTAAAAACAAAAAGTCATTTTGCTAATTAAAATTTTTAAAGGTTATTTTGCAAAATAAACAAAGTGAAAAGGTCATTTTACTAAAGGACTCCCGCCATGGTCGCTGCTGTGATCAGTTGAGCAAGGCTTTCAAATTTTGATTATGAACACGACGGTGCCCACCTCTTATTTGGATGGCTAATATAAATATTTGAAATTCAAGAAAAAATAAAAATAAAAATATTTTAAATTGGATTAGGGTGTTTGGTGTTTAAGTTTGAGTTAAGATTTGAAAGTTTAATAGTGATTTTGTTGATTTTTTCAGAAAAGACAAAAAACTTTTAGAGAAAAAAATAAAATTGAGTTGATGATGGTGAGTTTAAACTCACCACCCAAACCCCCTCGAAGTTTAACTTTAACCCACCAGCCGCTCCACAGAAATAGAAGCCACCTGGGATTTTGCGGCACAAAAGGCCAAAAGGAAGCCCGCTTTTTTTTTTTTTTTTTTCAAAAAAAGAAAAAAAGTAAATAGAATTTTACCTTTTTTTTTAAAATAAATAATAGTTGTCCCCAACAACTTTATTGAAAAAAATTTAAAATAAATAATAGAATTTCGTTCTACTTCCGTCCCAAATAAAAAGAAAAAATATATATTTTCAATATATAAGGGTGTATCATATAGATAAATTCGTCTTTACATAAATTTTCAAAGATTTCTACTTTAGAGTACTATTTAATACAATTTGTAAATAATTTAAAAAACATTCAATCTAGATAAAATATTTATTAGGAAGCAAATAGGCCGTAAAAAAAGCTTAAAGTAAATGGCATATTATATTTTAGATAAATTTATATTTATGATAAATTGTTTATTTACGATAATTATTAAGGTAATTTTATTGTAAATATACTTAGTAAATTATTTATCATAAATATCATAAATATTATATTTAATATAAATATTATATTTATAAAAATATTTTTAATATAATTTTGTCACATATGAATAGTACATACATTATCTATCGTTAATATTCTACAAATAGTTATTACCATTAATAATTGTTTTCATGAAAGTATTTTTTTTTTTAATATTTCTCCCGACATATATCTAGTTAATTTCATTTACACAAGATTGTGACTTTAATTTACTTTTTATCATTGCTTAAAAATATGGGGGGGGGGGGGGCTGGGTTTTGGGCTGCTTTCGGCGAACAACAAGGGTAATCGGCGGCGGAGAAGATGTGGGGCTGAGTCTTGAGTTTGTTTTTGTGGTAGGGGGGAAGGCAGCGAACGGTAGGGATAGAGGGGGATAGGGGCGGACAACGGGAATGTGAGGGGGTTAGAAGGCTGGGGTTTGGTTGGGGGGGGGGGGGGGTGGGTAGGCCAACGGTTGGGTTGGGGTGTGAAGGGGCTAGGTTTTCTATGATTTGTTAAGGGAGATAGGAGGCTTTTTTCTTTCTTTCTTTCTTTTTACTCTCTTTTTTTTTTTCCTTTTTCTTTTTTTTTTAATGTTATTCGTGTAAATAAGAGTATTTTTATCTTTTCATGATAAATTGAGTTCATATATCACATAACTCATTCTATTAAAAATTTAACATAATTAGACAAAAATAACTAAGATCGTCAACATTTAGAATAAGATCATTTGATCAAAATTAAGAATATA
>CM046361.1:22317822-22336613 GCA_025413025.1 Ficus hispida
AATTGAAATTTTTAAAGTAGGATTCAAAAATAATAATAATCTAGACAAACTGAGACATGACTTGTAAAGAGGAATTGGACGTCAATCGAGATAGGCCGTCCAAGAAAAAAAAAAAAAAAAAAGCATATTTTCAATCCTGTTGCCAGACAAAAAAAAATATTCTTAGCCGTCCATAAAGCAAAGAGAATTGAACAGTGAATAGAAGTTTTTCAATTTGGCTCGAGAGCATCGTGGGGTTGAATCCACAAAATGGTGGGACCTAGTTGGTGTGAGTTATGAGGATTCAACTCGATCCCGTTTTTCGTTTTGTTTTTCGTGTTTAACATGCTTGACAGTGGCCTAACTCAGCAGTCAACACAGGAGTAAGGCCTCCTAACAAAATGGGTGCGTGGAGTGGGGCAGTCATATATCCCCACGTGCATATTTTCATATTATCATGTAAAAAGTTACCAGCAAAAGAAACCATCCAAAGCATATCTTTCTAGCCATCATTTCCATGTAGTGTTCTACATATATCATATATGAGAGTTTTATATTCAATTCAAAGAAACATATAGAAATATGGTAACATTAGTCTTTTACCAGTATAGAGACCAAATCCTAACATATATAGCAAAAGAATTACGTAACAGATCAGTCAACTCAAGGAGATCAATTCGCTAAATCTCTTTTCCCTTTCCATGATCAGACCATATAAGCAACTCCTAAATCCCTTAAAATCAACCTGGAAAAAAAAAAAAAAATACTTAATCAGTGCTTTATAGATTAGTAATGTTGCAGGCAAAAGCAATCGTTAAAAGAGCAATTCAATTAAGCATTACCTATACCTCAGCTGTCCTCTTCGAGCTTCTATTTATAGAACAGTTTAAATCCCTGGGACAAGAAATCATCCCTAAACAAGGACAAGAAAGAAAGTGAAGTACTTCAATAAGTTTCAAATAACACTCTCAGCAGTCGAGTTGCCAAACAATTAGTGCAGACACACACCACACACACACACCATATCTTAACAATATCCTTTTGATAGAATCAGTTACATATACAAAATCATTTATATCTTGGATCGCTGGCAATATGAGCAATATTTCAACTTGCATAAGACAAGATGCTATTAAAAAAAAAAAAAGGACAAGTACAATGGATCATGTCGACTAATATATCTCTCTTTTTCCTCGGAAAAGCAAAGCAGAAGTTCAAATTTTTTAGAAGAGTGCATTTGAGAATATCTACAAAGAGGTTTAGTTTAATGCGATAGGAAGAACGCGAGCATTATGAAATGTCCTCCACACTAAGAAGAGAATTAAGTTTGTGGTAATTACGTATATATGACTCCAAAGCTCACGTTTAACACCCCGTTTAAATCTACTTCTCACATTCTTTTTTTTTCCTGTTGAATTGTAGCTAGGTCTAAACCTATAATCCGAACGGCATATATGATCATTTGCAATCTAAAAAAGATTCACACAACATCTCTGAGTCAATAGCTATTTTAAGTCAAGAATGTCTGTACAATTCAATCAATTAATCAAAAGGAAATAAATTAACGGCTAGAATTAATGAGGAAAGTCATTTTGCGTTACCTCTTCTTAGTCGTCTCCTTCTTGCCTTGGTCGTTTTTGTTCGTCTTTGCTTGCTTCTTAGTGTTTTGTCCCTGATCATCACCATCAATTCCAATGAGGCTCTCCACGCAAACAAGTGTGTTGCCTTTTCCAGGAAAGCTAGAATCCTTCACTTTCTCGATTCTCTTCCTCTTCATATCATACACAAGGAATCTCTGGCCGTCCAAATCCAACAGAATTTGATGACCACCACCCTTAAAAGACGCAACAGGGACCACATAACAGAAAGGGCCGCCAGTCTCCTCCGATGGCTCCACCGTAAACAACTTAATCCAAGACTCCTTAACCCCATATTCCTTCATAACCCATACATCAACCCTCTCCGACTTCTTAGAATAGGGATTGTAATTGTGTAAAACCGCCACACAAAGAGACCCTCCTAAGTTGGCCAATCTCGAGCAACAAACAACATCCTCGCCATCCGGCATCGCCAACACGCGGTGATCCTCCACCGCAAGGTCGAAGGCGAAGATCAAGTTCGAGAGGTCGCATTTCCTGTTCGCCTCCCAATGCAAAGTGTGACCAACAAGAACACCGTGCCCACGACGGTAAAGGAAGTGATCAGGAAAGTCATCAATCTTCTTCCAAGTTTTGGACTTTACACTATAAATCGCAACTTCAGAGTAAAAACCAAGACCTTGCGCCTTTTCTTGATCAATAAGGTTGATCTTCCTCAACAACTTGTAATCGTCGGAAATGGGGTCATACCCAAATCCTATCATGACCAAGTGGAAATAACGGAAAGGATGAGACAACCCAGGAAAGGAAACGGGCAAAGCCCAGTACCTTTTCGTAGACGGGTTCCAAATAGCCATATCTCCGTCGCGATTTGCTAGAGCAAGAAGGCCATTGCAGCTGCCGATCAGGAAGTTGATTCCGTCTCCAATGTCGTTTGGGTAAGTGAGTCGTCGCACGGTCAAGTTCAGAGCGCCGTCCAAGTCGACCCAGGAGAGAAAGTTGTTGCCTCCGAAGACGACGCCGAGGTGGGAGGTGGTTCTCTTAGAATTCTTGAGGTGGAGTTTGATGAAATCAGGGCCGTCGATCAGCGAACGCCATGGTTTCGACACGCTCCTGTAGCGCAGCAAATCTTTCCCGGGCAATCGGCTGAGAATGTCCACGACTATATCCCAAGGAAGACTCTCCGCCATTATTGAATTCTTGAGCTAACTTGGGGCAAAAGGGTTTGTCAGACAACTGAAACGAAACAAGAGGAGAGTTTCCTCTGCTTTATTTATTATAATTATAATTATTTTTTATTTTTTTGGTTGAAAAGTTTCTCTGCGTTTGCATGAGCATATTGTAGCAATGAAGTACTCATTGGTGAAAAGATTGAATTAAATTCCACAATTGCCCTTGCGGTAACGTCTAAATGTTAAAAAGCGAAGGCTAGTTTAGTAAACTGAATGAAGCTAGCCACCTCTTTAACTGGGTTCAGACATTTATTCCCCTTAAAATGTTGGACTTTTTCTCAACTTGAAATGTTTTGACTTTTTTTTTGGGCGAACAGCTGTTTATTTTTTTATTTTTCATGCTTTAAAAAAAAAACATGTTATAGTTTATAGGATTCGAGCCTCAAATTTTTTCTAATAATCCACTCTATCTTTACCAAGTGAGTTAACGTCAATTAGGCACAGTTTAAATTTTAACAGTATCATCATGATTTAGAAATGCATAACGGACGATTTGGGTGTTTTTGGTGTTGTTTTGTTTACAAAAGCTTGTGAAAATTACAAATCATGACCATTTTAAGTTTAGATGGCTTCGACGGTTATTTTGACAAGTGAGTTGGGCAATACATTGGCAAGACTAGAGTTTAACAAAAGTTGGTAACTAAATAGATTGGCTCCTTAACCTTACATGCCAACTAGTTAATAAGCTTAATATCTATTAAATATCACACACTCAAAATTAAAGTTCAAAAATCATCGCCGTGGTTTAAATTAGAAGGAGAAAAAAAAAAAAAATTTAACGACCAAAGCGGTTTGAAATTGACATTTTTGGGCAAAACGTGACCACCCACTCAGCATGGCGGGTTCAAACTGCTCCACCCATTTGAACCATGATTTTGACGTAAACCTGTCAGTTGTGATGTGCAATGTGGGTGGGTAAGGTGGCTGATGATATTTTTGTACGATCCTAATAACTATTATTTATTATTGTTTTTCTCGTTAAAAAAAAAAGAGAATATAAATATAACCGTTTGAGTTAAAATTTTTAAATTTAAATTAATTAATTATAATTTTTATTGATTTAAAAAAAATAAAATTAATATAAAAAAATATAATTTAATTAATTTGTTAATTTATTTGGGACTGTCGTGAATAGTGAGGGTAGTAAGAGATAGTTCCTTGTTAAAGTTGTTTTGTGGGTGGGCCGTGGGAGGTTGTCGTTTCGTGGTCTTTAGGTTAGGTGTAGCCGGTTCATGAATCGTACGACACGATGTTGACTTTTTTGGTTTCTAGCCGTTTCTCATTTGAAGCTGTTTCAAGCTCGCTGTTTTTCTACTAATCAGGTATCATATCGTTTTCTACGTATTCGTTTCCATATTGATGTCGTTTCCTTTCGTCTTTTAATTTGATTCCACAAAATTGACAAGTGACCACGAGAGTTACGCATCGGCAGAACTCACACAACCAGTCACCAAAAAAAAAAAAAAAAAAAAACTAGTTACAGAACAATTTACAAATTATTCATGTTTGCAAATTAAAGGACTGCAACTTCAGAAGTAACATTAACATGGTAATTGAAAGAGAGAGAGAGAGAGAGAGTGGGAATAGGTAACACAACAAAATACTAAAAAGACTGGACCAAAGTCCTGAAAAACATACATGGCAGATTATATATATATACAAATTTAAAGAAATGAGGGATTAAACCCAAGTCCCACCCCAAAGAGTCCTAATGGCAGTTGACCTAGTGGTCATTGGCCATGTCAAATTATGTTTATCGAGTCCAAGTTACAAAACCGTTTTTTGTTCCTTCAAAAAGTGACATGACCAACAGTTGTAACATGCCTCGTCCATATACGTCCCAAAGTACAAAGACTGTGAACTTCAAATACGTTCCATATACTTAATTGTACAAGATACATTCCGCCTATTTCTTCTCCACTTTCAGACTACTGCTTTGTTCAAAGGTCCTTCAACTATCCCTGAAAGAAACAAAGACACCAACATAGATTTAACGCTTATAATGTTTGCCAACTTACTTCAACCCCCTAAAACCGGCTATATTTTGGTATAGAGAAATCAATCCCAACAGAACGAATGATTTCATGAACAATACTTCAGAAACCTACACAACATGAAATACACTTAATTTAAAAAAAAAAAAAACGCTTAAAGAAATCAATTAGAAGATCAAGAAGCAATTCTCACATATGATATGCTCGTTTAAAAAGAGAAAAAAAAAAAAAAAAAAAAAAAAAAAAAAAAAAAAAAAAAAAAAAAAAAAAACTCGTAATTGCATGAAGCGATTAGCCATGAATCAAAATTCTATAGAGGCTGGACCAAAGCAGGAATACATACATACACGGCCAAAAAGCAGAGCAATATGGCAAAATCACAGCAAGTTAATGAGACATATTGACGAAATCTCTTTTCCCTTTCCATGGTCAGACAACTATATCAGCTGAGCTACTGCTAGATCCCCTAGATCAACTAGCTGAGAGAGAGCACCAAAAATACATACATACATAAATATATATATATAGATATATATGTATGTAAAGCACGCATCTTAATATCAATGTTGCAGCAATCACTTAAAATGATGAAACATGTAATCCATGAATCCTGACCATGACAAAATAGTAAAACTAAAAAATTTACACATACCTTTGTCCTTTTTTCTCCATCTCATCTATAACACCAGTTTAAATCCTTTGGACAAGAAATCATCCCTACTAAAAAGGGGAAACAAAAATATTGAAATCATTGTCGCTTTACAAAACTTTGAACAAAATGCTTATAAGAAACTTACAGAAAAGAAAACCAATTCACTTTACCTTTGCTTCCTATTCGAGTCTTTCTTCTTGTTCTCTTGCTCCTGGTCCGTATTCTTCTTCGTCTTCTTCTTCTTCTTCTTTTTCTTGTCCTTCTCACCTTCATTTTCCTGGTCCCAACCACCATTAACTCGAACGAGGCTTCCAAAACATGACTGTGCTCTGAAGCGTTCAGGAAGACCAGAAATTCTCACATTCTTAGCCCTTTTCCTTCGCAGATCATAAGTTATGAATTTTTGACACTGTTGATTCAAAATAACTTGATCCCCGCTCTCCAGATACGCAACAGGAGTCGCAAAAAGAAAAGTTCCAATCGTTTTCGAGGGCTTCACAGTAAAGAGCTTAGTCCACGAATCTGTAACCCCGTATTCCTTCATCATCCAAATATCAACACGGGACGATGAGGCGAAACCTTCAATATAGTTACAAGTCAGACAAAGTGACCCTTTCAAAACGTCCAAAAACATCACAACATGCCCAGCCTTTTCGCACTCCGGCAGCGGAATCTCGCACAAATCCTCGGTCACAAGATCGATCGAAACGATTAGCTCTGGAATAGTTGATCCGTTCTTTCCGGTAACAAACCAATGCAAAGCCTTACTAACAAAAATGCCAAACTGCGTCTTGATATCGATCAAATCAGGTAAGTTTTTGTTAATTCTCTTCCAAGAATTCGCTTTTGCACTATAAACATTAACCTCAGAGCCAAAACAACCCGGGGTTCGAACTAAAAATATTACTTTCACCAATTTGTAGTCATCATTAACAGGGTCATGCCCAAATCCGTAAAAGTCGAGATTTCGCGTAGGAACCGAGACATTAACGTTAAAAATGGGAAGCTTTTTGTACCTTCGGGTGGAGGGGTTCCAGATAACGATGTCTTTACGAGAGTTGGAGAGAGCAACAAGGCCGTTGCAAGAACCCAAGACTTCGACACGGCTGCCATCGTCGATGGGGTGATCGAGTTTCACGGCGGGGCTGAAGGAGTCGAGATCGACCCAGGCGAGGTTGTTGTCTCGGAAGAGAACAGCGGCGAGGTTGGAGTTGGTTTGCTTGGAGTGATTGAGGTGGAGCTTGATGAAATCAGGGCCGTCGATGAGGAAGCACCATGGCTTGGAGACGCACCTGTAGCGCAGGAGATCTTTCACGGGTATTCGGCTGAGAATGTTCATGACTATCTCGCAAGGAAGGTTGTTCGCCATTGTTATTCTCTCTAAAGTTTCCACGCAAGGAAAGGAGAGGAAGGTAAAGTTTGGGAAGATGAAAATGGTCTTTCTTTTTTCTCTGCTTTACCTTTTTCATGGTGTTTGAGGTGGTCAAATTAAAGTCGTTGGCCAGTAAACATCGCTTACTTGATTCCGCGATTGCCCTCCCGTATCGTCTAAATTTGCATTGGAGAAAGGGTTACTATAGTTAAATCAATGAAATTAATGACGCATTTCATCCAAATTGGCTAAGCTACTCTAGACTCTACGGCAAAATTTATGTGTATAGAACAAGTACTTTTTTGCCTTTTTTTTTTTTTTTAATATAAAAAATCTGGTTGGTGTGTTTTTAGGTTTTTAGTCTGATAGGAACTCCTTTATCTCATTATTTACAAATTTTTAACTTCACAGAGAGGAGCATCCTTCCCTAAGTATGATAATAAGACATATTTTTTATATTAGTTTATCTTAATTGGTTATCCGAAGTCTATCAAATCATCACCAAATCATGCTTCAACAGTCGAAACTAGAGCAAGACTTAAGAGAAGACCACGAAAATCAAATCTGAATCGACAAAATGAAAAAGCTAGTAAATACACCCATCCTTACCAGCTTATTCATTCTGTAGGTGTTACAAGTACTTTTTTCTTTCACTTTATAATCTAATGGTAAGAGTTTTTTTTTTTTCAATCTAACAACAATTTAAATTAAATTTTTTTTTATCAAGAATTAAAATTTTGTTCTTATATCGTAGATTTTCTTAAATGTGAAAATAACTTCTATTTTTTTAATTAAAAGTTAAAATTTACCCAAAAAAAAAAAAGGGCTCCTGCTAATCGGACTCAGTGGCAACACCGTCGAGTTCGCAACTATTTTCAGGCGTTTGAGGTATCGAAGGAAAGTAAAGGTGCCAAACACCGAGTCTTGCAACTTCATTTGGCTAACGAGAAAATGCAGAACGACGGACAAACACAACTAAAAAAAATACATTACAAGTTCCTCTTTTTTCCTTCTTTTTCTAGGAAACCAAACAAAAGCGAATAAAGAGACTACAAAATTTATAGATTGAAAAAACTACTAAACAATTAAGAAGATCGGGAACTAAGGGGATGAAAATGTCATGTGTATCGACTTAGGAAAACTTTTGTTTTTCTCTCTAGCGAGCCTCCCTGCATTTTCTATATGAAATAACAATTAAGAAAAGAGCTACATGATTTTATTTTGCATAGGAACTATTGTAATTGACAATCAAAATTCCATTTAGAACTTTTTATTAAAAAAAAAAAGAAGAAAAAAAAAAAAGAAGCTCATGAAGCAAAGACAAATGGTGAATTGGACAAGTTTTTTCCACTTTGCTTTCCTGTCTGAGGTGCTAATTTTGAAGTGCAGGGGCAGAGGGCTCTGCAGTCACAAAACTAAGACCAAAGCATCCAAAAACATAAATCTTCATATTGCTTTCATGGCATTCTATTCAAGACTAAACTTCATAGGTACCTTGAACATGGTAAGTTGGAACTTTGAAATTAAACATCATCATACAAAGACCAAAGTTTCCAGAAACATACATGACAAATTATAATTTGTTTATAGGTCCAGTTGCAAAATGCTCTTGATCGATACAAGTTCCAGAATACACATACTGCGAAATTTAGCTAAGTTCCATTTATTTTTCAAGATGTATTCCACCTATATATCTCCATTTTCAGATTAGCGCTTCAGCTCAATGCCAGCGAAAAGGTCCTCCTACTCCTAGTTATCAGCCTGAAAGAAACAAAATGCACCAAGATGTAGATATCAGCAGGGTACTTGCTTTTATCTTTGTGATAAATATATCGACGAAAGATGTGGTGAATTATCATTAGAAGTTAATAAGTAATAAAATAAAAATAAGATTATCTCTAATTGAAAAAAGGAAATGCATAACTTTTTTTATTTTTTTATTTTTTTGGTCAAAAGGTTAAGTTACAATATTGACGCAACAAGATATCAGTGACAGTGAAAAACCTCTACTGCAAGGCCAAAATAAGACTCTAGATTTAAGTCATAAGCATGCATGAAACTGAAAATTTACACATACCTTTGACTTACTGTGCGCAATCTATTCTCGACTACTTGCCTTGCCTATAACACCAGTTTAAATCCTTTGGACAGGAAATCATCCCTCCTAAAACGGAAGCAAAAAAACAGTAGAAATCATTTGATCCGTAGATTACTTATAAGAAACTTACAAAGAAGAAAACCAGTTCACATAACCTTTGCTTCTTATCACGGTCCTGCTTCTTGTTCCCCTGCTGCTTCTCATCCTTCTCTTTCTTCCTACTTTTCGCTGCCTCGTCCCAACCATCACCGAGTTCAACAAGACTTCCCACACATGACTGCGTTGTGAAGCGTTCGAGAAGACCGGACACTCGTACCTTCTTAGCTCTTCCCTTCCGCAGATCAAAAGATATGAATCTCTGCCCGTCTTGATGCAAAAGAACTTGATCACTACTCCTGAAATACGCCTCAGGAGTCACAAAATTATAAGTGCCAATCGCTTGCGAGGGCTCAACAGAAAACAGCTTAATCCATGACTGCTTAACTCCATATTCTCTCATTAACCAGACATCAACACGGACGACGACAAGCTTCATGGTGAATGCTGTTTCGAGTATAGATCAACATCACCACCTTATAATCAATCATTAACGGAGTCGTACCCAAATCCGTAGAAAATTAGATGTTGCATGAAGAACAGAGAGACGACGTAAGAACTCGGTAGCTTCCGGTAACTTCGGGTGGAGGGGTTCAAGATTACGACGTCGTTGCGTGAGTTCAAGTGCGCAAGCAAGAAGAGCAGGAGATCTTTCACCGGTAGCCGGCAAAGCATGTCGACGATTACCTCACAAGGAAGGGATTTCGCCATTGTTGTTTCTTGTGGTGATTGGTGATAGTGTATCAGGTTGGGGAAGTGAAAGATGACAGTCTTCGTAATGACTGTGGAGTGCTTTTGGACAATGGGTTCAGTTATTTCCACCATTGCCCTTTCAGGGAAAAGGGCTATTATGGACATTTTATCCGTAGTTTTTTTTTTTTTTTTTTTTTGGTAAATATTTCATCCTTATGTTATGTCTACCGGTTATTTATGACCGGACAGAGTGGGCATAATTTTTGTTTAAATATCTTTGTTTGCACACACCTTACTTATGGGCCCGTTTCTAAACGTTTGGAAACGGTTTTTTAAAAATTCGAGAGGAATTAAGTTTTATAAATATATTTTTGATAAAAATAAACTATTTAAAATAAAAAAATTTCCCATTAACGTTGTGTTTCTTGTTCCCCTGCTTCCAGTCCTTTGCTCTAACCACCATTAAGGCCAACGAGGCTTCCGACACATGATTGTGTTCCGAAGGCGAAGGGAAGACGGAAATTGCTCAGCTTCTTAGCCTTTTTCTTTTGCAGATCATACAACATGAATCCCGAGTTGTCTAAATGCAAAATTACTTGATCAAAACTCTTGAAATACCCAACAACAGTCACAAAATTGAAAGTAATTCCAATTGCTCTTGTTGGCTCTATGCTAAACATCATATTCCAAGATTCCTTAACCCCATATTGTCTCATAACCCATACATCAACACGGAAGGACAAGGCCATAAGCCAAGAATCATTAATATAGTTACAAACTAAACAAAGCGACCCTCCAAGAACTCCTAAAGAAATGTCAACGAACTCGTAATCATGACACATTTCGTACTCCGGCAGTGGAACCTGATCGTGGTACTCCTCGGTCACAAGATCAAATGCAAGAATTAAGTCCGCAAAATCAAAGCCGGGCTTTCGGAGGACCACCCAATGCAAAGCACTTCCTACGAAGACGCCATACCACCGCCATTTCTTGATGGATAGGCAGTAAGGAAAGTTCCTCTTATACATCTTCCAAGCATTGGCATTAGAACTATAAATCTTAACATCCGAATCAAAATCCCCATGGCTCCCAGTTAAATGCACTGTTGTTCTCACCAACTTGTAGTCATTATTAATTGGGTCATGCCCAAATCCGTACATTTCAAGATTTTCTTTAATTCCAAAAAGAAAATCATAAGAAACATCGACGTTAGAAATCGGAAGATTCTTGTACATTCTAGTGGAGGGGTTCCAGAGAACAGCGTCACCGCGCCAGTTTGAAAGAGCAAGCAAGCCATTGCAAGAACCCAGTATCTGAATCCCGTGCACGTCTTCGATTCCATGGTTGAGTTCCACGGCGGCGGCGCCGCCGCCAAGGGGGTCGAGGTCGACGGAGAAGAGCTTGTGTTTGTAGCAGAGACCGGCTGCGAGGTTGGAGTTGGTTTGCTTGGAGTGATTGAGGTGGAGCTTGATGAAATCAGGGCCGTCGATGAGAGAGCACCACGGCTTGGACACGCACCTGTAGCGAAGGAGATCCTTCACGGGTAGCCGGCAAAGAATGTCGGCGATAATCTCCCAAGGAAGGGTCTTCTTCGCCATTGTATGTTATTTGTTTAAGAAAAATATGGCGTTAGTTTTAGGAAATGAAAGAAAAATAATTGGAATTTCAGTTTGTTTACTTATTATTGAGTACTGACGTTTGAAGTCTCCAAAAAGGAATGCAATTATTGTCCCTGTAACGTCTCTACAAGAACGAAGAATACAAAGAGACTCCGAAATAATGAACATAGCTTGCGAGTAAGAGTAATGCTCTCGGAAGTCAAAATATTCGATGAAGATTATGTTCTTGAAAGTCGAAATATTTACTCCTATTTGTGCAACTTGAAGGGGAGATATTATTAACAAATGAAATGAAATAAAATAACTTGACTGGGATCATCTCTGTATTTATCTATCTTAACAATACATAAGAGATTCGGGGGGAGGGAAAATTTTTTTCGTCCCTCCAAATTAGTTGAGTGGTCTAATCCTACTGATAGCCCTTTTGCATCTCTTTTCTTTCTTTTCTTTTCTTTTTTTCTTTTGTATTTTTTTCTTTCCCCTTTCTACTCTTTCCCCATGTCTTTCTGTTCTTCCAAATTTCTAGTATAATTGATTGTCTCTCTAATATTATTATATCTTATTATCTAAATTTAAGAATTTCACAATATAAAAAGGGTTAAATACTTGAAATTTTTAAATAAATCGATTAATTATCAAAAATATAATTGAGAAATATCCATTAAAACAGAAAAATAAGATAATGAATCTCAACTATTTGTGTTATGTTCTCTCTCTCTCTTCTTATTTTAACTCCCCTTTTCTTTTCTTTTTTTTCTTTTTATTTATTTAGGGCCCGCTTGTGGGAACATCTGGATGTTTTGAAGGTTGAGTTGAAAATGTATATTTAGGGAGAAAATTTTTGAAAAAGTTATGTGATGTAAAAAATAGTACAAAAATTGAAAATATATTCAGAAAAAAATATGCAAAATAGATCTTGTCTTATTTATCTCGTCAATACGAGTATTTTGATATAAAAAAATCATCGCATTTCGATTTGAAATGAATTAGTTATGGACTTTAAAATTTGAGTTTTTTTTTAAAATAAAAGAGATGGAAAGTTTGATATAAAATTGAGATTTTAATTCAAATGATAAAATACTATCTGGAACTAACACCTCAAACGGATCCTTACTTTTTATTTTGCTTTTCTCTTTTCCTTTAAACATAATTTTCAAATCTTTTTTTCTTTCTAACTTGTGCTTTGTTGTTGTTGTTGTCTTTGTTTTTTTTTGTTTTTAATCTTTTTCCACTTTCCCTTTTTTTTTTTTTTTTTCTCTCTATCCTCTATTTTCTTACTTTTTCAATTTTACCTTCCCCCTAATATCATATTCTTATCCTAATTCTCCATCAAAATTATTTTTTGATATATTTCTGTATAAACGGTTTTCTTTTAATTTTCCAATATATTATTTAACTTGTATTTTTTTATTTTTTATTTTTAGCCTTTCTCACTTTCTTAGTTTTCCTTTTTTTTTTTTTTTTTTTCTAATTTTCTTTCTTTTTCATTCTTTCCCATTTTCCCAAAAATCATATTTTTAAACACGTATTGGAATCACTTTCAAAGAGGGGGGAAAAAAAAGTACCGGAAAACAGTTTTATTTTAATTTCTCCCTTTCAAAATTATATATATATATATATATATTTATAAATATTTCCTACAAAAATATTTATTTTATAATCCTTCAGTTTATTATTTTATCATAATGAGCCTTATGAAAACATTTTATTAATTATCCAATGTAATAATATTCTCGACCATGAATTTACTTGAATTTCATTATTCTTATCTTATGTACATTTTTTCATTATTCTTATGTTATATATTCAATCTTTTTTCCTACTCACACCTAAATATTTAAAATATTACCATCATCAATCTATAAATTGTACTTCATATCTCTAAAAAAAAAATCTACAAATTATACTATTAATTATCATATTATAAAACCACACATGTTAAGCACGTGTCCACACCAGTAAATATAAAAATAAGGGATATCCAAACATCGATTGGAAAAAAAAAAAAAAAAAAAAAGACTTGGGACTTGGGAGTTAGGACAAAACCTGGATTTCAACTACTTGTCGTCCTTAACATAAACGACAGCAACAAATCATAAACAGAAAGCTTGAAGCAAACGACTGGAATCTCTCAAACGTGAAAAATGAGAGGTTCAATTTAAATGGCGATGCACTCCAAAGGAATTAACGGCGTGTCGTTTTAGAAATACATGTCAGCAAACCCCGACATACGCAACAACAAGCTCTTCCTTCTTTAACGACAGCAATCGCAATTAGAAAAACGATCTGATGACTAAAACGACAAACGTTATAAAAAACTACTAGAAGCACTATACTTCATGCCTTCTGTTTTCCAATATCCTCTGCAGGAGACATCATCCAGTGACGCATCCTAGCCAATATAAGACACAGAAATGGGGGAGAATAAGACTTGAACATTCCTATACGGGGCATCAAATCGTACCTTAAACCTATGGCTCCAAACTGATTAAAAAATATATACAGAAAAAAGAAAAAACAAAACCCTGTTTGAAACCAGCAAATTTGTCCATGGTGGGCACGAGGAAAATGGTGAGTTGGAGGCTAAATGCTAATTCCAATGCAGGGCAATTTTCTATTACTTCCATAATGTTCTATACATGACCCTTAACTTCATAAGCAACATGGTTAAGGTGACATGTTCCTATAAATAAGTCCTGAGAAACCTGTATGGCATAAGGCAAAACATATTTGTTTCATGAGTTTCTACATGGGCAATCAACACGCCTTTTCAATACAAGTCCCAACAAAAGCATATGTTGCTAATCTCGAAATATTAGATTTCATAACACGCATCTGACCTAATTCTTCTCCATTTTAAGACTACTACTACAGCTCAACGCCGGCAAAAAGGTCGTCCCTATTACCAGCCTGAAAGAAACCAAGGCAATTAACATATCAGACCGATGAACTAGGTAATCCACGGGAAATTAGCAACAAAATTAAAGACAAGATAAAGGGTATATACTGATAGAACGAGGGTACAATACTGGAGCAACAAAGATAGAATCTTCTTATCATGTCCCTGACAATTACTGTGTTTGGAAGTGCAACTGAAGATAAAAACCGTACATCGTTTGCTCCTCGGCTTGTAAGCTGGAAATAGAAACTCCAACAATTCTTTGCTGGGAAACATACAATTGTCCTTTCAATATTTGCTACGAGTGAAGTGCAACTCTTTTGTAAAAGAATAGGACAAAAACAAATCATGTAATTGAAGTACAATTTTTTTTTTTTTTGGGCTAGAGAAAGTACATGCAAAGTACTGGTGCAAATCCCACCACAACATTATATCACTCGTGACAACGTCGGGCTTATCCAAGACCGAGATAACACCTCTTGCTGGATTTAGCTCATAGATAGTAAGAATACAGAGAGTCCAAATTATGTCCAAAAAAAAAAAGTTTTTGAAACTCGGAAATATGAAGTGATTATGAAATATGTTTTCTAAGATAATAAACTTTTGATATTTATTTTTAGGAGAATTAACAAATAGCATAACGAATTAGGTCAATGCTAATAAATAACATAATTATAAATAATGTTATTAAATAGCATAATTTTAATAATTCTACATTGATTATATTCTATATTACCAAATTTAACATAAATTAAACAACACATCATCTCTCTCTCTCCTCTTTCCTCGCTCTTTTCCTCTCACTTTCAGCATGTCACCGGCGTCGTCAATAGCTCCGACGACCGACCAAGCTCCGTTGCGGATCGCGTCATCTCCACCAAATTCGTCGCACTTCTCCGGCTGGTCGACCTTCGGCGTCCGTCGTCATCAGAGTTCCTTATCCGGCGAGTCGCCGAAGGTCGTGAGCTCGCAAGGAAAACGGTCCGTCACGACCTTCTCCGACGACGACTCAGCTAGAAGCGGCGGTGATGGAGACGAATTGGAAGTGCAGACGGCGGCCAAGGTGTTCTTCGTCGCGACCTCCGGTGACGTTCAATATATGAGAAATATTGTCAGGGAGCCAACGCCGTTGTAATAGTGAGGTTTTAAAAATATGTTGTTTGTTTCAATCTTAAGGGTATTTATAGGGTGTTTGGTGTTTAAGTTTGAGTTAAGATTTGTAAGTTTAAATAGTGATTTTAGTTGACTTTTTCAGAAAAGACAAAAAACTTTTGGAGAAAAAGACAAAAATTAAGTTGATGGTGGTGAGTTTAAACTCACCACCCAATGAATGAATTGAACTTGAGTTGAGATTTTTAAATTTAAATAATAATTTTTATGAACTCTGTCAGAAAAAATAAAAAATTTAAAAAAATATATGATAAAAAAATATAATTTAATTTAAAATAAGTGTAAATATCAAACAAATCCTAAATATCTTAGGCACAATTACCGTTTGTCCTTCTGATTTTCGTGAGCGAATCAAATGCCTATTTTACGGTATTAAGAGGAATTGACCGACTTCTATCACTTTAAGAAGATTTATCATTTTATCCATTTATTATTATTATTATTATTCACACTTCCGCACTGCATTAGAAGTTCGATTTAAAAGGCAACACACTCCAACAAATAAACGGCGTGTTGTTTCCTCAAAAGACAGCAAACGTTATTGGGAAAACAATATGGTTTGTCTAAACTAAATAACATTATTACACTAGAAAAAAAAAAGTTATTTTTTTTTTAAATGACAGAGAGAGAACAACATTTGTGGACCGAATTCAGCAGCGAGAGAAGGCAATTTCGTTTCCCATGCAAAGATGTGGAAAAAATATGTCCATTTCATGGATTCTGTTTTCAATATGTCACTACATTTGACGCATTGAGCCAATAAGACACACAAAACAGTGAAAAAATTGACATGAACATCAGTACGGGGCATAATAATCATCCAGTAAACCGAAGTCACAAAGTAACTTCCGTCAGAGGGGGAAAAGAAATCAGAGAGTAACATGATTATATTTCCAGCAAAAAAGGTAACATGATTAATACAAACAAAGTCAAGAAAAACAAAAGGCAATTTATATCGAGTACAGGAGAGATCCCATTTTAAAAAAGCCTTTTGTTTCCTTAAAACTTAACACAAGCCCTTCAAAATATGTCCCCAAAACACATGTACTACAAATTCAGCTAAGCTCCAAACATATGATTTTACAACGGACATCATATTCATACTTCAGCACCACTATCATCAGCCTGAAAGAACAAAAGCACTAAAATGGATAAGGAGGGTATTGATAATGTTGTTGTACTCTAACATGCCTAAACAACGAACTAGCTAGCTATATTTTGGAATTAGCAAATAGCAATATTTTATTTATTTTGCTCAAAGAGCTAGAACTATTTTGTCGAAAAATAGGATGAAATAATCGTTGTATCAAAAGGTATAAGCTGATTCTCTTCTCTCATGCAAAGCCCCACTGAGCAATCACCGACTCAATATTTATATCATTCATGAGAACGTTGAGGTTAAACCAAATAAGGATCAGAGTGACAGATTACGTTCAGTATGTGATGAGATTCGAAAACATGTAAACTTTAATTGATCCCCACATGTTACAAAGGTCCTTTTGAGTATTTGAATTCATTCTAAACCCATAGGAAACTCACTACTCAAGCATAAAGTATAAAAGATAAGCCTTGGATAATAACAGGAAAACAAACAAAAGTCTACGCAAGTATTAATAACTGTACAGAAATACTTCCAAATCTACACAACAATTTAAGAAAACAAGAAACATGAAGAATATCATGAAGAAATCAAGTAGAAATCATGAACAAACAATCCTCACATATGATAGGGTTGTAAAAAAATTAATAGCAACTATAATGTACCATGGAAACATCAGACAAGAGAAGGAAATTCGAGATCTTAGACAAGACCAGAACATTAACAATTGCTTCCCTGAAAAGAAAGCCACCAAAAGAAACATGCGTAACAATTGCTTCCACGATGTATGTGCCACAAAGAAACAAATCGATTAACTCGAAATATAAAATGAACATAGCCTTCATGGTCCTCTGGAACATGAACAATGCGTTAAAATGATATAGCAATTTCAACATGGCTTATAAGATTAATCAAATATACATCTTTTCCTTTCCATCTTTTCCTCACCTTTTGAAAAAGCATAAGGATTATATTAGACAAAGCACATGATACTGGCATTGCAATAACCAGTAAAAAGAGTACGACCAAAAGTGTAATCGAGGTTTCTCCTATGTTTGCATATTTTTTTTAATAAATATTAAAATATATATATATATATATTTATATATATATTTAACATTCATGCTTATGAAACTGGGGAAAAGGAAAAATCTAAAACAAGAAACAACATACCTCTGCCTTCCCTGTTTACAACACCAGCTTAAATCCCGTGGACAGGAAATCATCCCTGATCAAACGAAGAATATAAGCCCAGTAACACAACACATCATAATAGTGATCAGATCACAAGCTCTCAAGCAATTACTAAATCGGCCACTGAATTTTGAACATTATCAGTGATAAAAATTACTAAACAAAAAGTAAACTACATATATATATCATCACACATATATCACCTCTTCTTCCCACTTGGTGGTTGCCGTTTCTCCTTCTATACCGTCGTTCTTATTCTCCAAACTTTCCTGCTTGTCCTCGCTAAACAGTACTACCACCACCACCACCAGTACCAACTCCAACAAGGCTTTCAACACAAACGCGAGCTCGAAAATGCACCGGAGCACCCGAAATCCTCAAAACCCTACCCCTCTTACTTTCCAAATCATACACAACAAGCCTCTGGCAATCCATATTCAACAGAACTGACGACCACCACCAACCACTACCTTCAAATACGCCACAGGCTCCACGTGTCCAAATGCGCCAGTCTCCCTTGTGGGCTCCACGCTGAACAACTTCGTCCAAGACTCCTCAACTCCATACTCCTTCATCACCCAAATATCACTTCGATACAACTTCATCGAGAATCTAAAAGAAACTTCCGAACTGTAACTACACACCAAGCACAGACAACCTCCGAACTCCACCAGCTTCACCAGAAAAGGCTGATCTTGTTCATCGAAATTAGGTAAAAACGACACCTCGCTGTATTTCTCCTTCACGAGATCAAATGCCCCGATCACTTGGGGAACATACTGACCAGATTCGTAGTTTCTGTTAAAAATCCAATGCAGAGAGTTATGAACAAGAGCGTGGTCATCTCTGTATGATCCGTAGTAGTACGGTAAACCAGAGCCCTCTTCCAAGTCTTGTTCTTTACACTGAAAAGCATCGGATCACAGCGGAGACGGTGATTCTCATCTGCCACAAGCTTTCTCCTCAAAACCTTGTAGTCGTCGGTGACCGAGTCGTGCCCGAACCCGACTATCTCGCTCTCAAACACGCCAAGTGAAACTGAGGTCTTGTCAACGTCGGGAAGAGAGATATGAGCGTGCTTTCTGGTCGACGGGTT